>CAUHTR010007825.1:158749-206575 GCA_959609185.1 Schmidtea polychroa
GTTTAAATGAAATTTAAGAAATTTTTATTCTGCAGTTTATTCCAACAAAATCGATAAATATTTAAATGGAGTTCTTTTGAGGATTTGTTAAATAAAATTTGGAATTCATTTTCACATATTTATCGCTGACTTGCTTCAACATCAACGGAATGCAAAGAACTAATACCAAAGCTGTGAATAAATAAATAATAAAGTTATAAAATGAAAATAATTATTACTAATAAAAGAAAATATTATAGGCCAATACCAAGCTTGTTCGTTAAATGTTATTTTAGAGGGTGAAAAAAATTGGCATTCTATATTATAATTATGTATTAAATAAATTAATATAATATTATTCTTACTAAGATCTGAAATTCGATGACAATATATCAAAATTGGATCCCCACAGCTGTCCCAATCAGCTATTTCATCGCACGAATAATCCGCCCAGGAACCATCACCATAAGCATAAGAGCAAAACTCTTTAGCCTCGGCATGATTTGGTTCATATTTTGCCCATCGTGAATAATTATATCCAAACTAAAATATAAAAAACATAATAATAATAATAAGATTTTATTTCGTCCAATTTCACCACTGATTATTTTTTCCATTGAATTTATTAAAAAGAGAGTTTGAAGACTATAAATAAGTAATATATTGATGTTTGTTGATACTCACGAATTTTTTTCATCAAATTCACTTGAAAAAGGCAGTGCGAAAATTCGTGAGTATCAACAAACATCGATATATTACTGATTTATAGTCTTCAAACTCTCTTTTTAATAAATTCAATAATAAGATTATTAATATTACTATTATTATTATTATTATTATTATTATTATTATTATTATTATTATTATTATTATTATTATTATTATTATTATTATTATTATTATTATTATTATTATTATTATTATTATTATTATTATTATTATTATTATTATTATTATTATTATTATTATTATTATTATTATCATCATCATCATTACTTAGTTTCAAAAGATTTACCTTTAATGGTTGAGAAAGCCAAAAATAATTTAACTGTTGATCTTTTTTCAAACCTAGCCAGCTTCTTGAAGTTAGTGCTAATTCTTAAAATTAAATTAAACTTATTTTTTTTAAAATTTATATGAAGATATTAATCAAAAATTAATTTTTCTATGTAACAATAATTTTCGGCACTACTTTTATTACATGTTTCTTAAATTTTTGAGCCAATTGTTTGCAAAAAGAGATCCTATTTTAAAGTTGTATTTTAACCAAATTCTTTTGAATAATAATTTATTATTGAAAGGAGACGAAAACAAGAGAAATTCTGCAATATAAATGTTGAAGGAAGGATTACAAATCTTGATAAACAAAGTTTCGGAAACAAATCTTTGTAAGGTATTTTTAAATCAATTTTGTAGCATTTGTTATGATTTACCAACCAAATTCTTATATAATTTTCAACTGAAACTTTTCAACTGCCATTAATCAAAATTATATTTAATAAATTTGATATTGCCAAAAAAATATTATGTTAATTATTACACTAAGTTCACATTCATACTCGACTTTAAAATATAGATTATACGCTATTACAACCCTGATTGCAATTTTATACTCCTGGTTCCCCTGAATAACAATTTCTATAATGAAAAAATTCAATAACTTTTATATTATATGCAACACACCAACTTACCCAAGTGTTGAACTGGATAACAATTTTTTATAAGATTGTAACTTGACCAAAGAAATAAAATTTATCTGACCACTGAATTCCTATAATGAGAAACCCTAATCCAATTTTCGCTAAAATAAGTTCCTGAGTTTAAGTATCTTTTTGATAATTTTTTTAGGTTTTAATAAACTTTCATGTCTAAGGAGCATGCCCAAATAATTTTAAAGATGTTATTAAAATTCAATATTAAATTACAAATTAATTAATACATAAATTTATAAATTAAATAAAAAATATGAAAGTAAAATACCCAATAAACTTAAATAAATTTACTGAATATACTGATAATACCAAACACTACAAAAAAGTTTTAAAACGGAATAAGGCAAAAAATAAATTTTACATATCGTTGAAATTTGTTGATGTTTTTTATTTAATTGATTCCAAACCCAATAAAATATGATTCTCTATAGTAAATAACTATAAATAAGAAAAAGCAAACAAAACAAAAAATAAATAAAAAAAATAAAAAAAAATAAATTTCCTCTAAACTTCCACTGAAACAATCAAAGTACAAAGCTCAAAATTTATAAATGTGATATCAATTATGAAATTTAAAGAAAATTCTAAATAAAATTGAAAACTGATCGTTAGAAGTATCAAAACCAATTCTATATTAAATCTTTTTTTTTGTACATTATCAATTTCATGTATTTTTTTAGTGAATATTTTACCTCTAAAAGCAAAAATAGACCAGTGATTGTATAAAATCGGTAAGGTGTCATTGAACTTGTGACACAGATCAAATGCAGTTTGCCAGCTTACAAATGGAACCGTATTATTCTCAAAATAGAGACGATAAAAACAGGAGTTCATAACGATCTTTTTCATATCTAGAACTGGTTTGGACTGAAAGCCTGGTATGGAAATATTTGAATATTCCTCATTTTATTTTAAAAAAACTTACAAATTTTGCTGAGATTAATTACATTTACAATCGAAGTACTAATGAATAAAAATATCAAAATCTTCACCAAGCTTTTCATGAATTATAGTTTAGTTTTAATAATTAATTACAGGAAATTCTGGGCGAAGACGAAATATCATTTTACATTATTTCTAAAAAAGGAAAATAATCCAATCATATATGGTATGTAAATTTTGACTACAACTCTTTATATGGATTAATAACGATACAAATAATAATAATAATAATAATACTTGAATATATTTACTTGAAAACTTCTGTGCCAAAAATTCGTAAATAAAAAAAACATCGATATCTTTACTGATTAATAGTAAAAAAAATTCTAATAAATACAATATCAATTGAAAAGAAATCAAGCTGAAAATTGAAAAAAATTCATAAAATATTATTATTGTAAGAATATTTTAAAATTTAATTTATAAAGCATTAATATTTTAAAAGTTAAAATATTTTCGTAAATTTTAGAAAACTAACATTTTCATAAAATTACATTTTAAAATTTATTTAATTTTAGATGAATCAAGTTTTAAAACCTTATAAATAATATTTCATAATTTTTAATAAAGAATTAAATATAATTGAATATAATAGAGTAATTTCTTTTTTCGAAGGAATTGAATATTAATCTTGCTATGTTTATGAAAAAAATGTTTTATGAATAAATATTCGAACGTGCTAAAATTTTATTATTATTATTATTATTATTATTATTATTATTATTATTATTATTATTATTATTATTATTATTATTATTATTATTATTATTATTATTATTATTATCATTATCATTATTATTATTATTATTCTTTATTTCATCTAAGTCTAATTTTCCAATTCCATAAAAATTAAAAATTGATAACAACAAAACTACTTTTGAAATGCAAAATAGTCATTGAGATTTTAAATTTCAACCGAATGTTACCGTAAGTTTTATATCAACCAACTTACTATTAGTGTAAAAATTGTTGGAAATATAAAGGAATTTTGATTTCTTCAAACATAGATTACTGAAAGTATTAAATATACCAATAACTTTTATCATAATTCTAAAAAGTCACTTATTAACATTAATATACTTTGGAAGCATTTATATACACCGTGAAACCGATTCGAGAATTTAGTGTCCAAAAATGGCAAACGGGCTAAATAAACTTTGATGCGTGACATTGTCACTATTGTTACTAATACATTAATATCTTGTTATTTAATTATTCTCAAATCCGAATAATCGGGATTCTTTTGAGTGTCCAAGCATTCTGATTGGAGCGGGAAATTTCAAACCATACATATTTGTTGTTTGTGCGCTCAATTTAATATAAAGCTTTTAAATTTTATCAAGTTTGCTTAGATATGTTTATAAACATTAATAAGACATTCATATTGAAATAAAAGATTCCTGTAACTGTTGAACATATATTTTTGTCGATTGTGATTAACAGAAATTTTGCATCATTTATTTCTATTAATACAAAATTGAAGATATCAAAATTTCCGTAAACTAAATACGTATCCCCCTCATTTTCTTTTGGAAATTTCATTAAAGTTCTCATCTATTTTGATTTATATTTAACTAAAATTATTATGATGTTTAAAAATTATATAAATTACTTTTGCCCCTATTATTCCTAGAAAACAAATTATAAATAAATTATTATTCAAATTGAATTTGCTAATAATATAAAATCAATTTGAATTGTTTTATAATAATTATAAATAATTATTAAGAATAAATTTCCGTTTCAATAATTTGGCAAAATAAGAATTTCAAAAGAAAATATTTTTATGTATTAAAGATAATAAATAACAGCACAATTCACTGATAAAGATTCTGTTGGAAATGCTTGATTTGTCAACGAGTTGAGATTTTTAAATCAAAATTTTTCTCTTCGTTGAATTTAATTACAATTTTTATTGTGAGTTTCTTTCTGATGTTTTAAAATCAAATCTATGATGAGGAAGCAGCTGTTTAAATCCGAAATTCTCTAAGAAAATGTATTGTAGAAAAATAAAACTAGAAATTAATAATCGGTAAAGGTGCCTCAAATGTCAACAAGGGTGTCACGGTAATATATACCGAACTTTATCAAGTATTTACCAATGTAAATATTGTTATTGGTCAACTGATTACACGTAGAACAGTTCTTTGAGATCAATTAGTTTTTATTAAACAGTTTCTAGTTTTTTGGGGTTGATAATTTTTATGAAATTGTAGTGAGATATTTGATTATCCTGGCCCATATATTGTGTAGAAAGTCTTTAATATTTTGATGAATTGAATATTTGGGTTCTCGGATTATATCTGTAAATACCTATTTGAAATAATATTATTGAATGTTGAATTTATAAAATTGAAATGTGAGATATTATATTATTTATGCATGTGTGTATCTTGCTCAAGTTACTTACGTCCTTCGGAGGATAATCAGATTTTAGTAATAATTAATCTTATGTCTCCAATGTCTTTTAACAAAATCATTGTTTATAACTAATCTTAGCGATATGATGATATATGGGTTGCAGACACACATATAGAACACCTGGTTTTGTGGAATAAAGTCGTCTATAATACAGGTTAGTGTGCAAACCAATGTGTGACTCATAATTTTTCTGCATTTATTTTATTTAGTTATTTCGACATTTTTATAATGTAAGATAAGTTTTAATAATTTACTTACTTTTTACACATCGAAAGTTTACAAGCATTTTTTACCACGTGTTGTGCTTGTGTCTTAAAATTAATTTTTTTTATCATTTTCTTGATTTGTATGTAAATAATTTTATTCAATGCAAAAATATATTTACTTTGCATTAATATAGTTAAATATAAATATAATCAACAAAATTAATTTGTTTTCTAGGAATAATAGGGTCCAAAGTAATTTATATAATTTTTAAACATCATAATAATTTTATTTAAATATAAATCAAAATAGATGAGTAGTCATCTGGTCAATGATGATATGCAGAAGAACATCAAATATTCATTCGCAAGTCGATTAAAATTGCGATAAATAATTTGTGTATAATAAAATTTAAATGAATTATATGGGTCTAGTTTTCTTACCATTCTTATGTTTTCCATTGAGCGTTAAACGACAGTAGGGACCGTGACATACATCTGACACCTATTTTGCATCGATAGCTCATGGATCCATGAGAATATTAGATAATTATAGTTCACTAAAGCAGGGCTTCTTAAACATTTTTCATTCACGACCCCATTTATGATTGTAAACCTTTTTTGCGACCCCTTATAATTTAAAATAAAGATATATAAATTTTTTGTGAAGATTTATTAATTAGGTATTAATATAAATATATATGAAAAAATTGACGTTTCAGATTTGCAAAATTATGTTTATTGTAATTTTAAAAATTATGTCCTATTTTTCATCAAAACTGTATATTTTTCAGTAACATAAATACAATTACAAAAACATAAATAAATAAAAAAGAAAGAAAATTTAGCAAACTATTAGTCGCTGGTATATATTTGAATCCGAGCATTTTAGCCGTCTTATTTCATTCAAAAATACACAAGTCCAGTGGTTAAGAATATAAAAAAATGAAAAATCGTTTTTTAATGAGACGGATGTGCTTGTTTTTAATGCATAACAATTTCAATCTCGGTGGAATTTTTGACACTGCTGGACGTAAATTCTCTTCAACATTCTTAAGCGATGAGCGTTATTAGGATTTAATATGTGTTAAGGCTGAAAAAGTAAGTTCACATAAATAGGTGGTGTTGAATGGCGAACGAACATTCAACGCCATATTAGAGATTGTGGGAAATTCAGTTTTAGTTCCGATCCAAAAATTCAGCCAAGGACCTTTTTGAAAAATCCAGTTTTAAGTTTGGATCGCTCGAAAGCTCAGCGAATTCCTCTTGAGCTTTATATGACAAATGGTCAATCTCATTCAGGTCAATCAAAAATGGGATTTGAAATCAATATTTGATATAAAGTATTTACGAAACTGTGTTTTTAGAGCTTTTACGTGATCCATAATAATATTTGCGATAAAATTTTTACAATGATTTTTCTCGATTAAGAAATTATCAATACTGGAAAACAGTTTGAACGAGCCCTTTTCACTCTACTTTTCCAAATGTTGATCATTTTAATAAAAGTTTCAATTTTATCGTTCGAAGTAAATATATTGCAATTTTTTCCTTGAAGAGACAAGTTGAGGTCGTTTCATTTCTCAAAAATATCTGACATATAACACAACTCGTTACCCATATGTCATTTTGAAAAGAAGAACCAAGATCACATTCTTGTTCAGTTAAAAATATTTCGATTTCGTCCTTCAATAATAATAATCTTCTTAAACTCTGACCTCTTGATAACCATCTCACTGCATGTAATAATAAATTTGTATACTGGGAATCCATATCCTTACAGAAATTTGAAAATAAGCGTCTGTTCAGAGCACTGCTCTTTATAAAATTTATAATTTTAACAGCATACTGAAACACATCGTTCGATTCTGGTGATATTTTTCTTGCTGCAAGGGTCCCTCGATGAATAAGCCGGTTAGTAAAAGTTATGTGATCATAATTAGCAGGTTTTAAAAATGATTTAAAACCAATATTTTGGGCCTTCATCGATTTTGCACCATCTGTGCACATGAAGCTGTTTATCAAATTGCTGACCCTAGTGGTAGTGATAAAACACTTTTTGTATGTAAATTGTTGCAATCTAATCTGTTTATTGAAAAAATCAACAAAATATATTGTCATCGAGGTTAGGAAACTGAAAATGGTTTACTCATTAAGAATTTTGAAAAGTTCAAATGAGAATTATAAAAGGGTTTGATAAAGATTGGACAAAACGCTTTCTAGAGAGAGATGTCATCATTATTGATGATTTGTATCAAAAAGCCAACAAAGAAAAGGAATTTAATAATTTGTTGGGTTATTGATTTGGTGATAATTTTAAATGTTACTGTGACTTCAAGCGTGTCTTTATACGATTCACAAATAACACTTGACAACAGAAATCTTTATTGATAATCATAAATAATCTTTCTCTTTACACTGACAATAAATTCAACACTCTACTTGGTGATTATACAATGCTTATTACAACACTTGGTGAGAAATAGCACTTGTATATAACACCGGATTAAAAGATCACAAATTACTGATTGGTTTATCAACTGGGACTTTGAGCTGGTTGTTTTCTTTGACCTTCTTCACAAGTTTATTCAAATAATTTAGTAACTTCTTTTCGTTTAATTTTTCAACAAATTCTTTGATTCAAATCTTCTCCAATACGTTTTACTCACAATTATTTTCTTGACAATTCTTTTTCACAATCTTTTCTCCAACAACGTTTCGTCCGATGTTGTCTAATTTTCTCCAACACTTTTATCTCTCAAATTGTCTCTATACGTGTCTCTCAAATTGTCTCACAAATTGTCTCACAAATTGTCTCTCGAATTCGCGTCACTTCTTGTCTCTAAATTTATTCTAATTTTGTTCCACCAGTTTTCCCTTATATAGTTTGCTTCTCTTGTGGCACTCCAGATAATCAAGTGTTTTTCCATTTTCTTTCTCCTGCTTTCCCCGACTGTTCCATTTTTATCTCATGACAGCTGTCAAGTTTTCCCTTATATAATTTGCATATTTGCATTTATTTGCATCATATTTGACTGGTTTTTCATTGGCGATCATGCTCATTATTTGTATCTCATTTTCCGCACCAGGAATCAATCCTCAATCTATCAAAAATTCGTCGTCTTCCAACACTCGGCCCATAAATCTAAGTTCTACTGCCCAAACTTCATATTTGTGCATTATTTCTCTCTTTAACTCGTGCACCTTTTCGTATGCTTCAATATGATACTCGTATTTGGTGCCGTCTGATGCATTTGTTTTGATAAATATCGGGTCTAACCATTTGATTTTCCGTAACGATTGGCCAAATTCTTTCATACACTTTTCAAATACTACTCGCTTTTCCACACTTGCTGCATAACATTCCGCACAAAGTTTAATGACAGTTTTAATTTTTGTTAAACTCAACAGTATTTTCGTTAACTTCATTAACATTTCTGTCAATTTATGAGAGTTTGCGTCAGGTTCTGCTACTAATTTTCTGGCCTTAGCAATAAATATTGTACTCCTTTCACTTTGCATATCCGTTTTAACTCTGTTTCGGGTAACATAATCAAGTTTTGATTCATCTGTCTTTAATTTTCATCTCGTCATCATATGAGCATCTGTTTCTTCGTCTGATTCAAATTTTGCTATCAATTTATTCAATTTTTGATTCAATTGTTTAACATTGTTCTCGATTTTCTCTCTAAATTTATCTTTCTGAACATAAGCAACATTATTCTTTGATTGGTTTTCATCTTGAAATCTAATTGTTCGTTTCAAAATTGGTCTTTGAAATTTATCCGAATTCCTGGGACATGATCTTGTAATATGCCCGTAATTCCTGCACAAATGACATTGATTTTGCCCATTTAAATTCACATTATCTCTTTGTGGTGATGGTGAAGTTGATGGTGATACTTGATCTTGAAAAACAATCTCTAGAAACATATCCTTTTCTGCCACAACGATAACATTGTACTTCATTAAAATTTGACTTTACATTAGGAATAGCTCTCCAAAATTTCGTTCCTCTATCATTTCTACGCCAATCTGGACTCAATCTTCTAGGTACTCTATCAGAATTATTTTTAAACCAACACTGGTTTGAATAATGACCAATTTTTTTACAAATATTACACTGAATAACTTTAGCTCTCTCAGTGCCTGGTAAATTTTGGTTTGCTCTGTTCACATTATTATCGTTCCTCCATTTGGGTGATGGGCATTTTGATCGTTGGAATCTATTTCCTGATTTCCAATTGTCTTGGGTTGGGGTTATTGATTTCTCTCCTTGTACCGGAATTATCGCAAATACCTCAGATTTAAATTTTGAGCTCTTTAGATTCAATTCAATTTTCATAGCCTTTTTAACTAGTTCATCAAAATTGTCATAATCTACAAAAGATAAGGCCGTCTTTTGGTGCATCATCGAAATATCAGTTAGTTGATGCAAAATTAATGGTTCGACGAGTGCAAGTTGAGTCATCAGTGCTGGCAGGTCATCAGATTGGCCTTGATTCACAACATACAATTTATCCAATTTATAAAAATATTTCTGTCTATAGTTTAAAATCCAATAATTTTCCCTGACTATAGTGAAAAATTCCACTTCGGATATATATTTTTTTGTTAAAAATATCTTTTTCAATTTTAATTTTTTTATGCATATCTAAAAACGCCCGCGACGAAATGGCGGCTACAAAACGTTCTGCTTCGTTCCTGTTATATATTGAGCACAACGGATGGTTAATAAAATTAAAATAAAAGAAATTTGAAAAATTTGAAATAGAAATTAAAATAATAAAAATACTGATTTCTTGAGAATTTTAAATTGAACTCTTTATATTTTTCTAAAAGTTTTCTTTCTTTTAATACCAAAATTTGAAACAGGACATTGACGGTTTTATCAAGTCCCTTATCAGTATCTCATAATGTATTTCTTTAGACATTGAAATTTCCTGAAAATAGTTCTCAGGATTTTATCTACTGTACAAGACTGACATCCGACAATGAGATATATTTATAAATGCATATAAATACATTGGAAATAGAATAATCAGTTATAGTTACAAATCAAAAAAAATTAAATAAAACTTTTTCAATGCCCCAATGAAATCATTGACAAAATCTGAATTGAACCATTAAAACAACCAGCCAATTACGAAAAGGACCGCGATTGTATAAATAAATTATAATTGTAACAACTCAATTAAATTCCAAATAAACACCTGACTTCCAACTAATTGTAAGTAGTAATTTTTTTAATAGTTTTTATAATATGATAATATTATTTTAAGCTTCTTTGAAAACAGGAAGAGACTATTTCTATTTTGTGTTTTATATTATAATTTAAATATTTGATTTATAAACAACATAGAAAATGCAAATTTCACTTAAATTTTTATATTTTGTTTAAATCATGACATGCAGTTGTAATTTCAAACCCCTCTGTTAAAAACGTTTTGATATTCATGACTTTATAATTAGTAAAAATAGAAGAATTTAATCCTTCTATTAGCAAAATGTCTTGGGGAGGTTTAAAATCAATTCCCTATTAAATGTTATGTCGATGAATAATATATAAACAAAAATAAAATTATATATTGTTTTAATTTTTTTATTTAAAATTTGGCAATAATTAATTTCTACTAAATGTCAGTTATGGAAATTATTTTTTACAATGCCTCATAAAATATTTATAATATTTTTGTAGAAATTGAACATTTTTTAATTTTATTTTACTTTTACACTATTGCATTATAAGAAGAAATAATTTTTTTCTCATTTTATATAGAGTCTGAAAACTTGAAATTAAGAAAGTGTTTCTAAATCTCCACCACCTTACTATTACTGGTACACAGAAGTTTTTATTTTCATATGGAGGCAAATTTTTGTAAAGCAATTTAAAGCAATATAGTAGAATCTCACAAACATTTATTCATACTATGGGAATAAATAATTAATGTATTTTCCAGTTTTCGGGAATAATATTTTTATAGGTTTGTAGTAAGTTTCGGGTTGAGAAACTGCTTTAGAACATTGAAAAAAGAAATGAATAATAGTGTTTTTTAGTTTTTTTTATAATAAAAAGCAAATTTCAAAAATTAACTTTAAACAAAATTAATTTCACAATAAAAAATTACCGTTTTCAGATGCAGTCTAGGATAACTCTTTAATTGAATTTGGTAAAAAACTTATTGACTTTTATTAACCCTTTCGCCCCTTTTGAGACAAATCATTGTGATATAGGTATATTATCAAAATAAGTTCTAAATTTAAGGTTTAATTTCAGGAATTTAGGGTTCTATTTGAAATTAAAAGTCAAAAATTTATTAATGAAAATGAAAATAAGCATAATAAATATGCCAGGCCAAATACAGTAGGCGAGCTACTATTAGATGGAAAATATTTTAAAATTATATTTTACAAATGACCAATTTAAACAACCTTATTTAAAGATTTATCAAACTATTTAATAAAATAGTTAAACATACATGACAACGATTTAATTAAAAGAAAGTGCCACTCAAACATTTGTTTTACGATATATTTTGACAATTTTCATGCCATCATTAGGGAATTTAAATTTAAAAATCAATAAATTTAATAAGTATAAAAATCCGGTTGGATTGTGTTCTGATCTCGTTTATTACTTTACATATAATGGGTCATCTCTGTATTCGAGCTCGAGAGCGTTATAGACCGAAGGTATTGACCAATATTATTGAGTACAATAAGAACTGTAAGATAAAAATAGGTATATCTAATTTTATAATTTTATTGAAAATTTTCAGTAATTATTGCGAATTTGCAAAAAATCATGAAGTCATTGGATCCAAAAATTAATGTGCAAAATACAGTGAATGCTTGTGTTTAAAATGTTTTTAAATAGTTTTTTGTAAATTATGTATGGATTGTTGTTGTTAAATTAAATAATTGCTGAGGATACCTAAATTACAAATAATATAATAAATGAGTAAATTACCTGGGGGGAAACTCGGAGAAGAAAACAAAAGTAAAAAGAAAAGGAAAATGAGAATAAGAAAACAAACAAGAAAGCAAAACAAAGGTCATTATTAATTAATTACTACAAAAGAGAATTAAAAAGGCGAAAATTAAATTCCAAAAACAGAACAAGAAGAAACAGGAATATTTTGACAGCTTGTCAGAGATATCGGAATTGTCGAGAGAAGTCGGCCTAACAAAAAATGAAAATGTAAAACATATCTCGACATCTGTCAGAGATATAATGGGAACCGTCGGGAAATGTGGGAGAAAGAAAAGTGGAAAACATTTGAATATCTCTAGTGCAAAAAATGAAACAAGTTATATAAAAAGAACTGTTGGACACAAAATTCAGACAAAAAACCGAGACAACGAATTAGGCAAAATATCAGAAGAAAATTTAGACGAGAATTAGTTGAGAAATAAACAAAAAGAAGTTATTTGAATATTTGAATAAAGTTGTCGAAGAAGGTCAAAGAAAGCAACCAACTCAAAGTCCCAGTCGATAAACCAGTCAGTAGTTAGTGATCTTTCAATCCGGTGTTGTACACAAGTACTATTCCTCACTGATTTGTTGCAATAAGCATTGTATAGTCACCGAGCAGAGTGTTGAATTGATTGTCAGTGTAAAGTGAAAACTATTTGTGATTATCAATAAAGATTTCTGTTGCCAAGTGTTATTTGTGGATCAGTCAAAGACACGATTGGAGTCGAGTAAGAATTTTAACTTTACAAATATTATCACCAACCCAATAACCCAACATTAATAATTATCTAAATATTTTTTTTATAATTTAAAAAAAATTAATTTGTTCAAAAATCTATAATTTCTAACGTTAATCTATCCTACCTGATGATGACAGAAAAACTGTCTAAATATATCGTAAAACGAATATTTTATTGTCACTTTCTTATATTTAATAAAAATTGTAAGATCTTACATTTCTTCCTAATACGATCGCATGCTAACGGTTTATCGTCGCTCCGCCTAGATATGTTTCTGGTGATGAATACTTTTCGTTTATCTTTTTCAACTACGTACTGGTGTCTACAGGTTTTCTTCTGAATCTTTTTTTTTTCATTTTTCTGTCGTCATTACAATCTATGTAGTCAAATTTTCATAGAATTAATTAATAAATTCTTCATTGTAATGTAGATTTGTTCATTTTACTATGATTTTTAAATGAAAAATGTTTCAATATATTTATTTTCCAAACCTTTACATGACTTGTTTATAACTATTACAAAATCACAACTTTTATCTTCTTTCTCCAGCGATTTTTATAAATTTCTGCCAAATATTTCTGATTTTTTGCGTATTTTCAATTACTTTCTGATGAATTATGACTAGCTTTTGTTGAAATTGTGTTGCATAATCATAATAAATTTGTCTTTTCAATCTATTTTGTGTTATATTCATTACTGGCTGTTTAGCTTTCTTCTCAAAAATATAATTTCGAATGGTTAGAATCCTTTCAATTTCTAGTTGGTTGGCCGTGTTCCAATTCCGCTCTCAGCAACACTACATTCGACTCATTTTTACTCTTTTCATTCTGATTTTTTCTCAGTGATCATATTAAGAAAAGTCAAAAATTTTATTCTTGATTGAAGCCTGAGTTGTTATAATTATTCTTCATTCTTTCATATATTTTTTTGGGTTCTTAGTTACATGTGAGATTTACAATTATCTATTAGACTCCAAAGCGTGTTTTTGTTGCCAACAATAACGAATCCCAAACAATATAAACTTATATTTTTTATATATTTTTAAAAATATCATTAATGCTGCAATAGTGCATATTGAGTATTTGTTACAACCCTCTGGGAGAAATATCACTGCTTCAATTAAACATGAAATTCACTTCCATTTAACTACTGCTTCAGATTACAATAATTGGTAGAATCGTTTTAGCTGAATTTCTTACATTGACTTAAAAATACTGATTGTATTTATAAAAAAATTGACTATGAATACAATATAATAAATACAATGCCAATTGAAAAGAAATCAGTAGTGAAAATTGAAAGAAGTTCTTACAATATTAAAACTACTCGATAATAGCGATAAATAACTTTAACTATAATTTGGTTCAAAATGGTTTCTTTGAATTTTCAATACTTTTCAAAAGCTATATTTTACTTTCCTTGTCTTCACCTATTCGTTTCGTGTTTTATAATAGTTTTCTCCTTTTGTGTTGCTTAATCCAAATTGTTTTTCACTTTTATACTCTGTTGTTTAATGGTACTTACGGATAATTTGCTATTGCTTCATAAACAGATAACCCACTTCTCTGGTGCTCCATTTGTTTTCTAGTGCAAGCTGTTGAGATAAGACAATATCTTTACCAATATTCCACTATCACATTAAATATTTCTAATTCTGTCATTCATACTCAATATTGTGACGTATTTGAACTTTCCAATTTTAGAAGTTTTTAAGAGCCTGATGATCCTTTCTCACTAGGAAGTTATACTCATTAGATGATAATATACCAACAGAATTCTCAAAGAAACGGATTTATTTTTACTACTCATTAAAAATTTTATCATTATATTTATGGTAAAGATTTTTTCATTTTTCCTTTATAATAGTTATAAATCAGTAAAACAATTACTCAATTTTTGATTAAAATTATTTTTTATTTATTTTTCCCCTTGGCACGTATTCACCAGGTGAGGTCATCTATCAAGGATACAAGAAATGGTTGGGTTTGTTTGCCTGAATGTCAACTGTTCAACTGAGCAAACGTACAAGCAATGAGATCACGCGTCTTACGTACCCAGTACTCATTAATTAAATTTGACATTTTTACATATTTATTAAATTAATATAGCAATTATTGTGATGAAATAAATATTTAATGAAACGGGATAATTGACTAGAATTCATCTACATTTCCATCTCTATATTTGTATTGATGCTGTAGAGGAAATGATAAATCCATATTTAGGATAATTCCAAAAACTCCAGGAAAATGAAATTCGTATTCATGCTTCTGTGTTCGTTGAATATTCTGATATTATCGAATCGATGGGCCGATGGAATGATGCAAGGTACCAAAGTGCTTCTAGATTTTATTTTGGAAAAAAATATTAATTAATCATAAATTTTATTTCCAAGCCTGATGAAATCAGAAACTCTTTATTAATAATTAATAATAATAATTTATAATAATAATAAAAATAATAATAGTAATAATAATAATAATAATAATAATAATAATAATAATAATAATAATAATAATAATAATAATAATAATAATAATAGTAATAATAATAATAATAATAATAATAATAATAATAATAATAATAATAATAATAATAATAATAATAATAATAATAATAATAATAATAATAATAATAATAATAATAATAATAATAATAATAATAATAATAATAATAATGAGGATATTAAAATGTAAATATCAGCGGGCATTAAAATTAAGTTTTAAACTAAATAAATTAGATTAAAAGATTTTAAATAAATTGATAAGTATTTTAAAGTATTTTTTTAAAATTATTATAAATATAACAATTGTTAAATTATTATTTTTAAATTTCGAATTTTTGATTCTAATGAATATTTAGATTGCTAAATGACTTATGATTCTGAACTAAAAGAAGATATTTTAATAATAATAATTATGAGATGTTTAAAAATACTCTAAATATTTCTATAAATTAATTGTGATAAAAGAAGTATTTTGTAAAGGAAACAATTCTTTTAAAGTAAAAATAATTATGAAGTAAAACTTTTAATTATTAGAATAGTTAAAATCAGATTTTAAATTACAATAAAAAGTCTCATAAAGTATTATTAAATATATTTGAAATATAATTGAAATAATTGAACTAAAATTGAAATAAAATTGTAATATAATTGGTAGAGTAATAAACAAATTTTTTTCGCAAGGACAAATAGATTACATCAAGGCAATTGGGTACAGGATAATCCATTTAAAGGATATAACTACAACAGATATAGCAGCGACCAGGAAGAATGTAACAGTGCTGGGCATGCAGAGAATGGGTTCATAGAAGATACGAATGCCTAAATGTACAATGTACACACTGCCATAAACAAGGACATGTCAAGGATTTTAGTGGGCTCTTACTACATGAATTTAGCTACTAAATTATTTCATTGGAAGAATGTTTGGTTTCTGTAACAGTTAAATAAAATTCATATTTTGAAGATTCCTCTAAGGATTTTAAGAGGATTAATATATTAAAGGGACGATATGACCTCAAGTAGGTGGAATTAAGGGATATAGTCTGTTGGATTTAGTGAGGGATTGGTTAAAATGACAATATATGATTTTTAAGGGGATCTAGTCGGTTGGATATTTAAAGAGGTAAAATTATTTGGTGAGGGATTGCTTAATGTGGGAATCTTTTGAATATTTGAATGGGTAATGTTCTTATTGGTAAAATATCAATGTTTTAAGGGAAATTCAATACATTAGGGAAAATTGTCAGTTATGAATCAATAATAGTTTTTGTGTGAAATTATATTGTTTTAGAGGTTTATTAGGTTGTGATGAATGTTATTGCACAGCAAATTAATTTAGATTTCTGGTTTAGAACAATGTTTTATTAATTTTCTATTATTTATCCAGGGTTTTATTAAGTAGAATTAATGACCAATTTACTTGGTTTTATGTTTTGACAATGAAATATTTGAAATCCTTAAAATTAATTGGGGATTGTTATTAATTAATAATTTAAATTAGTTTATCTTTATTTAAGATTTTATAGTTGCAGGTTGATATTTGTTAATTTCTCGATGGGATTTGTTGTTGGTATGTGTTCGTAAGTATTTGGTTATTAGTATCTGGTTGTTATTAGCTAGTGAGGATACATTGATGGTATCTAGGTTTCTAGTTGTTGGTATCTAGTTGTTAACTGGTTGTTAGTATTTAGTTAATGGGTAGGTGGGAGTTTAATGTGACTTGTTAGTACTGGGTTAAAAATACTTTGCAGCTGATAGTTGGTACTTAGTATCTGATTGTAAAAAGTACCTAGAAAGTACCTAATTCTTTGGTATCTAGTGGTTAGCTGTTTGTTAGAAGTACATAATTGTTGGTATCTGGTTGACTTTTTAGATTTTGACAAGAATATAAGAAATATTTATTTGTTGAATTAAGAAGACCTTATTATAAGCAAATACATGATGAATAAATTTTATTAAGTCTTTAATTGTTATTATTTTATGTTTAGGTATGTGGTTGTTAGTATCTAGTTGTAAGAACTTGGTTAATAATAGTTATAACTTGGTTGTTGCTGGTTGTTAGTACATGGTAGCTGGTTGTAGAATTGTTATTAATTATTATTAGCAAAATTTGCATTTAAATTTGCTTTCAAAATTATTTCATAAAAACTTTTATCTTAAATTGTCTTTGAAAATTAATTCATAAAGATTTTCATTTAAAATTTTCATTTCTTAAAAACCAACTATTATTCAAACTATTCTATTCCTTTATTCCTCTATTTGTTAATAAATTTAAATTTATTGCTTTAATTTACTTATTTAAAAATAATTACTTTAATTTTAAAATATTACTTATTAGCCCTTAATTACCTATTTATCCTTAATTAACTTAATTTAACTATTAATTTACTTAATTTGTTAACACTAAATTTACCTATGTAACCATGTATTACTTAATTTAACATTTTACACCATAATTTACCTAACAACCAAATATAACCATTATTTACATATTTAACCAATAATTTCACTTGGTCATCTGGTTGTAAGTACTTGGTATCTAGTTGATAGTGCTTAATAGTTGGTTGTTAGTACATAGTAGCAGGTTGTAAATATTTAGTTCGTTAGTACTTGGTTGATAATGCTTAGTACCTAGTTGTTGTTGGTTGTTAGTACATAATTAAAAAAACATAGCAGCCGATAGTTGGTACTTGGTATGTGACTGTTGAATTATTATTATTAGTAAAATTTGCATTTAAAAAATTTGACTTTAAAAAATTATTTCATAAAAATTTTAATTTAAAATTTTATTTCTCAAAAGCTGACTATTATTCAAACTTTTAGATAATAAATTTAAATGTCTTACTTTTATTTACTTACTACATTGATTTACAATAATTAAAAAAATATTACTTTTATCTAAAATTTTTAACTATAATTTACTTATTTAAAATTCTGGACCATTGATTACTTAATTTTAAAATTTAACCTTCATTTACTTAACTTTAAAATTTAGCCCTAAATTTACTTCATTTAACCCTTTTTTTACTTAATTTAGCCCTTGTTTACCAAATATAGCCATTGATTTACTTTAATTAAAAAATATGGGCCCATAATTTACTTAATTATCCTTAATTTACCTATTTATCCTTGTATTACTTAATTTAACATTTTGAACCATAATTTACTTAACAACCAAATATAACCATTATTTACATATTTAACCAATAATTTCATGTAGTCATTGATTAATTCACAAAGATTTGCATCTAAAATTAAAATTAAAAAATATATCATAAAAATTTCAATCTAAAATTGAATTTGAAAAATATGTCATTCTTTTATTTTCACTGGATCATTAGTAAATTCGAGCAAATTTAATGCTTTGTAGCCATTTTCGAGCACATCAATTGAGCATGAATAATTACGAGAAACTTCAATCAAATCTTTACTAGGTTAGTTGCCAAAACCGCTTCCTTTGCACGTTGAATCAATACACCATCATTTTCAATGTTAGCGACAATTTTTCTCACAGCTGGTAGGTTTGTGCTGTAATACACCTAATTCCGAAATTTAATAACTTCTATAATCTAAAAAAAATCAATAAATTTATAGTATAGGAACACACAAACTTACCTGTGTGTAGAAATTTATTGTTCCGAAATTTAATAACTTTATTATAGGATTTGTGAAGGTGAGAGAAAAATAATTGAACACACCAACACAAAACCCATAATGAAAAATGCATGCAAATTTGTTCCGAAATAAATAACCATTAACATATTGTTAACATATTGTTAAAATATAATTATTTTTAAATTAATAAAAAACGCAAGAAAGAAAGAAAGATCTTTTGATTTACAGAAAGAAATTCGCAAATCGTAAATTTAAATAAATTGTTTTAATATATTAATATTTTCATAGATATACAGATAATGACAAAATTCGGTTTATTAATGACTTTCAGAATGCGGACAATTACTAAGAATTTGGAAGATTACTAGGAAAGACCAAATCTTTAATTAAAGCAATCATTTATAAATATTAAAAATATGGGGCCATCGAAAATGAGCTGCAGAAAGAAGATTATAAAAATTTAAAAAACTATTTCATCCATGTACGCCGCTTCTTTCCTAATTGCATTAAGTTAAAAATATATCTAACTTACATTTTATTGAAATAATTTCAAATAAAAAATCATTGAATTTCATAAAATTCCTAAAAAAATACCTGAAATTTAATTATTATCAATGTTATATTATAAATGATGACTAACAGTAATATTTAAGAACTTGAATAATGATCTCATAATTATATAAAATCAAAATTCAAGTTTTAAAAGTTACTTGAAATTAAAAAAATTACCTGAAAACCATTTTTAATAAATTGAATAAATGAAATTTAATAACTTCATTTTCACGTAAATGGTGACTCACCTCAACTGGTGTGCACACCAACGTGAATTATAGAGGTTATTAAATTTCGGAATTGGGTGTACGAAGTCGCTTTGAGCCAACTCGACCAACGAGTCACAATGGTCGCTGGTGGCTTTCCGATTGATGCAAATAATTGTGAATTTGTTTTATTCTTAATTGTTATGGCTTGAACACAAGCGATACATCGATCAATATCGTATTAAAAAGCCTGTACACGCAAAGCACAATTATGGATCAGGTGTGCTAAACATGTAACATGGAACATGTATGAAAAATAACCTTTAATGTCTTTCACAGCTTTCATGTTATACGGAGCGGCATCACTTATCAACAACCGAACATTGTTCATCGATAAATCGTTTTTTAAGTGAATTGGATAAATAACTCTTCGTAAGGTGCGAATCCATGTTGGTGAGGCATGGAAGAGGAATGACATCAATGCAGCAAATGTCTTTAGGTGTTCCGATCGTGCTTGCAAGAACATTGAAATACTTTCTGACGTTGATTTCACTTTCGTTAAAATAAACGTACAACTTTTGATCACAAAGCAATTCACAGATACAGTTGTGCATATCTAGTTTCATATTTATCAAAACATACGTTCGTGGTGTTCTTTCCAAAATTGATTTCTGCCCAGTGTACTCAAAACATTCTTTCAATTCTGGATTCTTAAGTTTGAAAACGGTATGTCAGCAGACAAAAATGCTTTCACGACAAAATTTGCAAATTGTTTATTCACAGGCTGTAAAAATGTCTGAGTCTCTATTTGATTTTTGCAAGTTGTGTATGCTTTTTTGACTTACGGTGGCATTCGACAAAGTTTTACGACTGTGATCTACAAATATGCTGCACAAGTTGCAAAACAATTTTTGAGTCGGATGAGAAGAAAACTCACCTTTGAATTCGCGCACAAATCGTTTAATATTGTCGAGGACCGTTTTCTTTGTTTTTGACCATGTGCAAAAAATTTAAAAAGAATTGAATATCGATAAAATTCAAACAAATAACTTTTTACTGAAACTTTAAAAATGCAAATATTTTTTTTTGCAAATTACTTGTCCTACAAATAAACAAATACGACAGAGTTTATATGAAACACAAGTCGGGTGTGGAGAAGACGAACTTAATGAAGCACGAAATAATTACGACAAGCAAACCTATAGCACTCAATCCGAGAAGACAACCAGCTCATTTACTGGATAAAATCGAGGAACAAATACAATAAATAGAAAGGCTTGGCATTATTAAGGAATGTGAATCACCATGGAATACACAATTAGTATGTGTGAAGAAAAATGGAAAGATGATATTAGAATATGCTTAGACTTTAGAACTCTGAATGACGTAGCAGAAAGACAGGTGTTCCCAATGCCAAACATGAATGAAATATTAGATGTTTTGAATGGATCTAAGTATTTTTCAACAATCGATCTGAGAAATACATGTTATCAAGTCGAATTAGAAGAGGACTTTAAAATTATAACGGCATTTTCAACTAAAAATAAGCAGTATTGCTTTAATAGAATGCCTTTCGGAATTGCAGCAGCACCAGGAACATTTCAAAAACTTGTGAATAGAGTACCAGAATTGAATTGGATAAAAGCGGTATACTTAGATGATATCCTGATTTTCTCAAAAACATTAGAAGAGCATTATAAATCAATAGAAAAAACTACTTTTGAAGATCGAAAAAGCGGGATTAAAAATCAGCCCAGTAAAATACTTTTTTAAAAGAGAAGAAATTAAATATGTGGGGCACATAATAAATAAAGGCATTCAAACGGACCCCAATAAAATCAAGGCAATAAAAGAATTCGATAGACCAAAATGTTTAAAACAATTAAGAAGTTTTTTGGGTCTAGTCAATTATTACAGAAAATTCATTCATGATTATACCAAACATACAAATGTTTTGGAAGGTCTTTGTGGAAGCAATCAAAAGAAACTAATATAGACTGAAAATTGTATGGTTCACATGCAATGAGTAAGCATGAAATTGGATACTGTATAACAAGGAAAGAATTACTTGTTGTAATGTACTGTTATATATTTTATTTATTTTTAAACAAGGTTTTGCGACGCCTTGTCATTTAATCGAGTGCAGGCCGCAATGGCAAACGAATAAAAAATACTATATAGCGATAATTTACTATGGTAAATTATCGCTATACAAATATCAAAAAAAAGAAAAAAATCAATTACGAAGAAATTATATGATAGTTACAAATTGTTATGAAGATTATGGAAATTATAAATATTACAAAACTAAGAAGATGATTCCTTCTACAATTCCCTTCATGATTGCTTATTAAGATTTTGGTACGTCAACTGTTTTTTTTATTATTTAAATAAAAGTTGTTATTGTTTGGTACCCGTTATTGTTAATTTATTATTGTATTCTTATACATTCCTACATACATTCAATATACCTGTGAGCATGTTCGGCTAGGTTAGGAAAAGACTCTGATGAAACATACTGCTTGTAAAAGGTAACAAAGTCATGCTGATAATAAGCAGTTTTTAAATTGATGTCATTGTGAATGTTCATTAGTTCGAGTTGAATTTCATCAAGTGCATCAGAGGGATCGATATTAAATGGAATACTGATCATGTTCATGTCATCCACAAATTGTTGGAAATCCTCAAACTTCTCTTCGAATTCATCAACAAGTTTGCTAACAAGAGTGGAGTACTTCAAATGAGCCTGCGTTTCAGGCGATCTTCTTGCTAGTGTTGTGAAGTGTAACAGGTTCTTCTGATTTAAGTGTTTCCGGAAAAGTTACAGTTTTTGCACAAACGCGACAAACCACTCATACATTTTATGGACCAGTTGATCCTTAGCTTAGAGTCCGTCTGTGGTTAAACCAATCAATTTAGTCTCAGGAAAATTAAAGTTTGTGAGGACCCTCTTGACCTGATCCAAAATATCCCTCCCCGTTGTAGTGCCTTTCATTGAACATATATCCAACAGTTCTTCGATAATGACAAACTTTCCTGTTACTCCGCGTACAAGCACCGACAGTTGAGCCGTATCGCTATTTTCCGTGCTTTCGTCGAGCGCAAAAGAATAAAATTCTCATTCAGCAAGTCTTTTAATGAAACTTTCTTCTATATTGGATGCGAGCTCGTCAACTCTTCTCGCAATCGTTTGATGAGAAAGTCTGACTTTCTCTACTTTTGACTTCTTTTCTGGACAGACCACACCAGTAAACAGCCTGACTAATTCCTTAACAAAATCACAATCGGAAAATGCTTTCCCCCGATTAGCTGTAGCTTCAGCAATTTAAAAACTTACTTTGATTGAAGCCTCAGACTTGTTGCTCACTGCTGTAAACGAAGACACTCTGTTTCAACGAGTTCACGCGATCAATTCGAAGATGACCAGTCAGGCTGTTGTACCTGTCGCCATGTTTTGTTGAAAAATGTCGCTTAACATTGTATTCCTTTGCAATGGCAATTCTTTCTTGGCATAATAAGCACATTATCCTACCGAAGTATTTCATTACAAAATAGTCTACAGTCCAGGATGCTTTGAAAAGTCTTCCTTCTGCGTCAATATTTCGTTTTTTGCTAGTATTCATATTCGCCGCCATTTCTCTTTGTGAAATAAAAAAACATCAGTTAAAAATTGATTAATTTATATTTTATAACTGCAATTTCTGAGTATTAATAATATATTAATACGTGTTTTTTTTGAAAAAACTACCTAACTGATTCCAGATCGTGTAGCAGCAACTGAGAAACGGCTCTTTTTTCTATTCACAGTATGAAACAGTTAATTCCGCTTGAGGAAGCGTTATAAATGTGATCTTAATGGCGCCGCTGTATCTCAAATATATTACCCCCTCACACCAAAATGTTCACATGAAGGCTAGCAAAATAAATTGAATTTTTTACCGTCACGTGAAAATAGCCATCCAAAGGGGTCCATTTTCACACCTGTATTTTTTTATTGGATTGCTTTCGCTAAGAAAATATGTTGTGGATGACATTTTATATTCCAATTAACCTTTACACCTAATTTTGGACTATTTATAATGAAGCCTTTACTTAATTTAAGAAAAATTAGTAGATTAGTTTTTGGAAAGAATGGATAAATTTGACGGTATTATACTAGAAAGCCAGATTTCTTGTGAAGAATAAGAATATGTTTAATATGTAACTTTTTCAAGTTAGCTTGATGGTGGATTAGAAAGGAAAGAAACTGTCTATCTGTATATAAATTCTAACTCTAATAAACAACTATATCTTTTCAAATTTTGTTTCACTTGTGAATAATATCTCGGTTTAAAAAGTTGTTTAAAGTTGTTTTGATAAATTTGATAAAAAAATTTTACTTTCTTGTATTGATTTTTATTTTTATAATTGATAGGTTATATGTAGAACTGTTGTTTCCCGCATAACCTAGAATACAATGATTTATAGCCACTTATATATCAGCTAATGTTCAACGTTGGTAATATTTATAATGACCTAGTGTTTGTAAAAAGTGATCTTATTCTGGTGAACAATAATTAGCATACACACTTTTGGGTCCATGGACTGTCTTTATGTATTTTGGTCTCTATTTTGTTTATTGCTTCGACTACTATTCTCAGCTTTATATAATTACATCATGAGATTTTTGTTATGGATTTTGACTGTTCCGGGAGGATTCATTTTTTCAATACTAAAGCTCAATTTCCTTGGCCCTGTATTATAAATGTCGATCATTTACACATTCCTCCCTCAAATAAATTCTTCGTGGTCTTCTTCACTCATTCACTTTTCACTATGCATGTTCCCAATCACTACCATACCAGTTCAAATCATCCTTAAAGGTTTCAAGAGTTATTAACGTCATATCTCAATTTAGATTAGTAATCAGGCTATAAAATAATGAATCAAGACGAACAAGAACTCATAATAATGCAATTTCGTAATGATAGATGTCACAAAATTGAATGAAAGAGAAACACATTAAAACGGAATTTGAAGAGTTGAAAAAGAACCGAGTTAGTGTCAAGAAAACATAAATGTGCACGAGAAGATGTTGAAACCACAGTAATAAATTGTTGATAATCAAGTGATACTTCAATTTAAATTTTAAAAAAAGTGAGTCAACGGTAAATTAAATGACAAAAAAATCCGATGTAAATATTTTCTCGAAAAATGAGCCAAAGAGTTCTAAAAACACGAAAATTTGTTAAAAGATAAAATCATTAATGAGTGAATTATTTAATTAAAGAAAACTGGAATCGGTCAACAAAGAGGTAATATGAAATTGAGAAATCATTATTGTTGAGTTTTCAAATAAATAAATATTAAAGTCAATGTTTCTAACTTCACGTGTTATATAAAAACAATTAGACAAACAATACTCAACGTATATTTGTATTCGAATTTATATAATTTACAAAACTCCGAATATCGCAATAAAATGCCATATTCTGACTATTTGATAAGTCTCGATATGATCCCTTTGGTTCTGCACTAAATCATTTCACTTAACTTGATCTTCTTTTCATTTCTTTATGTTCTAATTTCAACAATTTTCCTTTTATCTACTATTGTTTTGTTCATCCCTACATGAGGCAAAAGGACGATTGTTTCTAAATCTGTGTTCCTTTATATAGATAAAATAGTAGCGTTGATTAGTAGCGTTTTAACAAAGTCATCTCTATTTGACCATCATTTCCTCGCGGTCTTTTCATTTTCTCGTCGTTGAAGGAAATAAAAAATTGGTCACCATGTGTCTCCCTTGTAATAATCTTTTTCCGTTTAACCATTGCTCATGCTGTCACGATAATGGTTTTCAAATTTCGACTTAATTAACAATTTTCTGTTTTGTACGTTTCCTTGCATTTCGACTCTTTCTGAACATAATCTGATAAATCCATTCTTCCCATGATCTTCCCATCATCTCATTCGTATTTGATCCGTTTTTCAAATTTTAATTCTATGATTTGTTGATCTCTTGATTTCGAATTTTCCAATATTCCTTTTTTAATTACTTAATTTTAAATTTAACAACCCATCATGTCGTGAGATGGATATTTAAAATAATCGGCTATTATGTACAATAGTATCCCTTCGTTTAATTGTGTTTTAAGTAATAAGATATAATAATACTTATAATAATTTTAACAATTTAAAATGGCCAATGGCCATGAATTTACTAGACTTTAATTTGTATAGCATTGTAAATGATTCTGAATCTTTAATTAATTGGTGCATTGAAAAGAAATTATACTCAAAACACCGTCTTGTTCAGTTTGCAACAATCTTATGAAATTATGTAAACTAAGAAAGACAACCGATCGACATTTTTAGAAATGTAAATCTAGGCATTCTACATGACTGAAAATACATGATGAAAGAGGAATTCTAACTTAGTCATTTTTTCCAAACTCCAAGATATCACTTAAGCTTTTAATAATACTTGTTAGGAATTGTCGTTTGAAACGTCAGGAAGTCGTCAGTACTTCAATCCCTCGCTTATAAATATAAATAAAATAAATAAATAAAAAATAAATTGGAAATAGCCAGAAATATATATGTATTGAAAAATATGATTCCTTAGGTCCTAAGTGAAAACTTACCAAAAGTCAACAGAGAAGCTTCCTCAAAATCCACCGAGAATGACATGCTTATATTTATCCTTTTTTAAATATATCGATGAAAAATTAAATTGTTCTATTTGGTTACTATTATTCTAAAATTATATAAAATATCCGAGAAGAAAAATCATTCATTAATTTTAAATTAATATTTTTTAAACAATAGCAAGTCGCATGATAAATCACGCGCTGAGCATTAATTGGCTAATCCTCAAATTGAGTAAAATAATTCCAAAACAATAATTAAAAGCGAAACAACCCGGAAAATTTCAAAAATATCCACAATTCATTAACTTGATATTGGTATTGAACGATAAATGAATAATGTATTTCAATAGAATAGAATAATAATAGTATGTAAAGAAGTTTGTTATTTAATATAACAATAAATTTACGATTTTATATATATATATATATATATATATATATATATATATATATATATATATATATATATATATATATATATATATATATATATATATATATATATATATGTTACGGAGAAAGTAGATATTGTGGCAAATGCACACATTTTCCGGTGAATGTGCACAATAGCCTCCTCATTTGGGTAATGTGCATTCAACTAACATTTACAATTTCAAATAAGGGAAATGTACATTGAATTCACAATGACCATGTCGTTTTGGTAAATGTGAGCATACAAAATACGAAATTTATTAATTTATTAATTTATTATTAATTTATTAATTTATTATTAATATTTAAAATTTAATTTAAAATTTAATTGTTTGTCATTCACATTTTTGAATTAAAATAATTTTCGTTATTAAAGCTTTTTGTATTATGTTTATTTAAATAAAATTTTTTTTACTGCAACATTTTTAATTTACTTGTATTCCACCTTTCCTTAAAATACGAAGGTAAGAGTATACATTTACCAAAACGTAAAGGCAGGTGTACACATTTGTCGGGAAATGTACATATACATTATATTCAGTTCACTTATACCTAACTTTTTGGGAAATGTACACATTTTCCGGTGAATGTGCACAATAGCCTCCTCATTTGGGTAATGTGCATTCAACTAACATTTACAATTTCAAATAAGGGAAATGTACATTGAATTCACAATGACCATGTCGTTTTGGTAAATGTGAGCATACAAAATACGAAATTTATTAATTTATTAATTTATTATTAATTTATTAATTTATTATTAATATTTAAAATTTAATTTAAAATTTAATTGTTTGTCATTCACATTTTTGAATTAAAATAATTTTCGTTATTAAAGCTTTTTGTATTATGTTTATTTAAATAAAATTTTTTTTACTGCAACATTTTTAATTTACTTGTATTCCACCTTTCCTTAAAATACGAAGGTAAGAGTATACATTTACCAAAACGTAAAGGCAGGTGTACACATTTGTCGGGAAATGTACATATACATTATATTCAGTTCACTTATACCTAACTTTTTGGGAAATGTACACATTTTCCGGTGAATGTGCACAATAGCCTCCTCATTTGGGTAATGTGCATTCAACTAACATTTACAATTTCAAATAAGGGAAATGTACATTGAATTCACAATGACCATGTCGTTTTGGTAAATGTGAGCATACAAAATACGAAATTTATTAATTTATTAATTTATTATTAATTTATTAATTTATTATTAATATTTAAAATTTAATTTAAAATTTAATTGTTTGTCATTCACATTTTTGAATTAAAATAATTTTCGTTATTAAAGCTTTTTGTATTATGTTTATTTAAATAAAATTTTTTTTACTGCAACATTTTTAATTTACTTGTATTCCACCTTTCCTTAAAATACGAAGGTAAGAGTATACATTTACCAAAACGTAAAGGCAGGTGTACACATTTGTCGGGAAATGTACATATACATTATATTCAGTTCACTTATACCTAACTTTTTGGAAATGTACACATTTTCCGGTGAATGTGCACAATAGCCTCCTCATTTGGGTAATGTGCATTCAACTAACATTTACAATTTCAAATAAGGGAAATGTACATTGAATTCACAATGACCATGTCGTTTTGGTAAATGTGAGCATACAAAATACGAAATTTATTAATTTATTAATTTATTATTAATTTATTAATTTATTATTAATATTTAAAATTAATTTAAAATTTAATTGTTTGTCATTCACATTTTTGAATTAAAATAATTTTCGTTATTAAAGCTTTTTGTATTATGTTTATTTAAATAAAAATTTTTTACTGCAACATTTTAATTTACTTGTATTCCACCTTTCCTTAAAATACGAAGGTAAGAGTATACATTTACCAAAACGTAAAGGCAGGTGTACACATTTGTCGGGAAATGTACATATACATTATATTCAGTTCACTTATACCTAACTTTTTGGGAAATGTACACATTTTCCGGTGAATGTGCACAATAGCCTCCTCATTTGGGTAATGTGCATTCAACTAACATTTACAATTTCAAATAAGGGAAATGTACATTGAATTCACAATGACCATGTCGTTTTGGTAAATGTGAGCATACAAAATACGAAATTTATTAATTTATTAATTTATTATTAATTTATTAATTTATTATTAATATTTAAAATTTAATTTAAAATTTAATTGTTTGTCATTCACATTTTTGAATTAAAATAATTTTCGTTATTAAAGCTTTTTGTATTATGTTTGGTTAATTATTATTTGTCTCGCGTCTGTGTGCGCTTTTCTTTTCTTTGTTTTTGGCTGTGTGCGCACACAGACGCGAGCAAGAGGTAGTTTGTCAATTTCTTTTGAATTTAGTTGAAGTTTTATGTATAGTTTTAGAAATTCGAGATTGGAGTGGTTTGTTTGTTTTAAAAAAGGGAAGTTCGAGAAATTGGGTTTCGGTTTCAAGAAATTTTTGGTGGTTTTTTACAAATATAAATCGTTTAAAAACTGGATGAAGTTCCTTGTTAAAATGGCTTCAGGTGTCAAATGTGATCATTCTTATTCGATGAAGCCCGTGAATTCATTGAAAATGGCAGAAAATTTGGTGGAGTATTGGTTCACTGTCTTGCTGGAAGATCAAGAATTGGTCCAAACGATGCGATTGAGACAATTAAGGAAAAGTCATTTATATGTCCAAATGATGGATTCATGAAACAATTAAAGATATATTTCACGTGAATTATAGTGGTGATTACCGAAGTGATGAGTACAAACAATTTATCCGCTTATTGTCTCCAGATGAAATCAACAAATGCGCAAATACAGTTTCTCAAGCTCAATCTAATTTATCAGCATCTTCAAAAGATCTAGTTCAATTCAAATGTAGAAAGTGTCGATTTTTATTATGCGACAATTCAAGTGTTGTTGAGCACAGTAAGATGAAAGCTTCGAAAGCGATAAATGAAAACACGGTTTGCAATGAGGAAATACTTATCGAAGCTCTTCCTTGGATTGATAGCAGCAATGAAGATGGTGAAATGAAAATGACAGTGTTAAAGAATAAAAGTTTGATAATGAGTTATTTTGAATCTGAGCTTAATCATGGTAGCAGAGCGTGGTTCCGGCTAGCCAGCCGGAACAAGGTAATTAAAATGTATTATAAACGGTCTTTTTTGGGTTTATATATATTATGTAAATATTATGTTTATTATGTAATTAATAATATTTGGTAATTAAGATGTATTATAAAAAATCTTGTTCATGCATATTATGTATATATTATAATACTTTTGTAAAATTAAACATCCTCCCTTCCCTACCGAGCGTGGGAAAGTGCTGCTATGGGCCCCAGCACTCTTTTAAAGGCGGAAGCCAGGGGAACAGGGTAAAGAACAGAGCTGAGTCAAGGGTGAGGGCGAGCGGGGTAATGGGTTTTGAGTTGCGATGGCGAAGTATAAATCAAATATTTGTCAAGACTCTTACTGGTAAGACAATTACTCTTGACGTAGAATGGAATGACACAATTGAAAAGATAAAAGGAAAAATCCAGGACAAAGAAGGAATTCCGGTAAATTGTCAAAGGTTAGTCTACGCCGGGAAGCAATTAGAAAATAAAAGAATTTTGAATGATTATAGGATACAAGTAGGTTCGACACTTCATTTGTCACTCAGGCTGTGCGGTGGCAATGACGAAGAGAGTTTAGAAGAAGGACTGTGGAAAAAGAGAATGAAAAAAGGAAAATTAACGAGATTGAGAAACAAGATTCTCAATGATATAAATGGGAAGGATGTTAGCGAATGGTTGGCGGAATATGAAGATCAAAAGGAGAGTCTAGATGAAGAATTAGGGGATCTGAGAACGATCAGTAAAAATTGCAAAGATTGGACATCACTGCAATCTTAGATAAAGACCTGCAAGAGATCGAGGAAAAACATCAAATAATTGGGGCATTGATGGAAAGAAAAGCCAATCAATCTTTTATGGAAGAGAAGGAAAATGTGAATGATGATACCATCAAGAAGAGTAACTCCGTGCATAAAGAAAACTGGAAAGTCTACAGAAAATTACAATACCGGTCTTTGAAGGCAAGATGAAAGAGTATGAACCATGGAAAGCAGCTTTTACGGCGTGTGTTGACGAAGCGGAAGGTGATGAGGTTGAAAAGATGTTTCACCTGCACCAGTACCTTCATGGAGAGCCATTAAAGTTAATTGAAAATCTAGGATATTCGGCAGAGGCTTATCAAATGGCAAAAGAGAAGTTGGATAGGCGATATGGTGGGGATGAAAGGATATATTTATCAATGTTAGAGGAGATGGAACAGTTCAGGCCAATTCGAGAAGGAGATTTGAAGGATCTAGACTCATTTGTTGGTTTATTAGAAACGGTCACCGTGCGATTTAAATCCACTGGGAAAGAATCCGAGTTAAAGACTGGATATCTTTTTCAAAAGTGTTTGGGCAAGTTAACGACGAATCTGGTGTATAAATGGAAAAAAGACAAAATAGAAAAGGAATTGCGGGAGACGATAGAGGATTTGAGAAGGATGGATACAACAAGAAGCGGAGATCCTAAGGTCCACCAACGAGGTTGTGTATGGGACTAAACAAGCACCAGGGCTTATGATGGGTCAAGAGTAGAAGGGGTGTCTAGGGGAAGAGAAAGATTCAATCCAGGAGGTCGGACGCATTTTACGGGGCAACCAGATGGCCAGAGTTAAAAGTGGAACAGTTATACAGGTGAATAACTCTAACGGCTATAGATCAGAGTGTGTACACTGTGGTGGTCAACATTACCTAGACCAATGTGACAAGTTCAAGCAACTTACCATTCCAAAAAGGAAGAAAGTCATCGAAGAAAAGAAACTGTGCAGGAATTGCTTCAAAAGAAATCACATGGCCAAGGAATGTCGTAAAGAATCTTTCTGCAAGGTTACCGGATGTAAGCAAAGGCACAACGAATTATTACATGAAAGACAAATTAGTGAGGAGAGTGAAAAGGGTAACAACACGATGCTGACCCAGAAAGGGATGAACGAGAAAAAACCTAAGACCTTACCTTAGTTTAAGAACAATTCCAATCTATTTGGAAAATGGGAACAAGAAAATAAAAGTCAATGCACTGTTAGATGATGCAAGCTCAGTAAGCTACATCAATCTAAGGAATTTTAAAGGAGCTTGGGTTAAAAGGGGTGGAAAAGAGGACACCGATAGGGGTTATCGGAGGTAATGTCCAACAAATGATGGCTACTCCAGTGACCATGAAGTTAATTAGTAATGACGGCCGATTGACGAAAAACTTCAACGCACTGGCCGTAACAAATATCACGGGAGAAATGAAGGTAGTAAATTGGGCCAGAGAAAAACATAAGTGGACTCACCTGAAGGGCATCCATTTTCCGATGCTAGACGAGAGACAGGCAGTTGAAGTGTTAATTGGCGCGGATTATTTAACGCTTCAACGAGCACTCAAAGAAATCGATGGTAAGTTGGATGAACCGATTGCCCGTTTAACTCCACTTGGCTGGACATGTGTGGGAAGAACCTCGGTGGGAAGAACTTGGAGCCACCAAAGCAATTTCATACGAACGTTCTTCGGCAATGGCGAGGATTTGCAACGACAAATGGAGCGATTTGGGAAATTGATGATAGCGGCTTAAAGGAAAATATATTTGCAGCGAAAGACCAGGCGATTTATGAGAAAACCAAATCTGAGATGAAGAAAGTAGACGGACATTTCGAGGTAAAAGTGCCATGGAAAGAGTCACCAACAGCTTTGCCCAATAGTGAAAAAATGGCAGAAAGTCGACTGCGAAGTTTGGACAAGAGGCTTGAAAAGGAAGACTTACGAACTGAGTATCAGGATATTTTGAATGGTTACCTGAAAAAAGATTATATAAGTATTGTAAAAGAGAAAATGATGCCTGGAGATTCGGAATGGATATTACCACACTTTCCCGTGGTTAGAAGAGATAAGGACACTACGAAAGTGCGTATTGTGTTTGATGCAGCAGCAGGTGTAATGGGGTGGACTTAATGATATGGTGGAAGTTGGACCAAAATTACAAAATGAAGTTTTTGATATTTTAATACGTTTCCGTCGATTTTCCGTAGCTGTTGTTTGTGATATAGCAGAAATGTATCTGCAAATAAGAATGGCTTTTGAAGACAGGAAATATCATCGGTTTTTATGGTCAACTGGGGGGAAAATTATGAAGTATGAGTTTAATCGGTTAGTGTTTGGTCTTAATGCATCTCCATTCCTTGCCCAGCTAGTCGCGCAAGAGAATGCAAAGAAATTTGAAAAGGACTACCCAAAAGTGACAGAATCTGTTTGCAAGTCTACGTATATGGACGACACCATGGACTCTGTTGATTCTGAAGAAGAAGGAATGAGGCTGAAAGAGGGGCTAGAAACAGTTTGGGGCAATGCCGGAATGCGGCCTAGAAAATGGCTGTCCAACTCGGAAAGAATTATGGCGACAATCCCAATTGAAGAACGAGCTAAAACACTGAATATTGAAAAGGAAACGACAATGGCCGTCAAGACCCTAGGTTTGAAATGGTACTCGGAAGACGATGAATTTAGTTTTCAAGTAGATCTGCCGAATGAAGAATTTTTATCGAAAAGAAAGGTATTGAGCATAGTGGCAAGAATCTTTGATCCATTGGGACTGTTAGGCCCATTCATAATCATAGGGAAAATGATTATTCAGAAGTTGTGGTTGTCAGGGCTTGATTGGGACGAAAAGCTACCTCCAAAGTTGAATAAAGAAATACACAAGTGGGTAGAGGACACAAATAATCTCGGAGATCTGCGAATTGCAAGATGTTTAAGGACTCAAATGAAAATGAATGGCAATTACATGTCTTCTCCGACGCGTCAAGCACCGCATATGGGTCAGCTATATATCTACGGGAAGAAACTATGGTGGGACCTAAAAGTGGTGTTAATTGCGTCAAGGGCAAAGGTAGCTCCAGTGCAAATTATAAGTATACCAAGGTTGGAATTAATGGCAGCGTGTACTGGAGTTAAATTAGCAAGACGGGTTTCAGAAGTGCTAGGGAAACCGATGAGTGAGATATGGTTCTGGTCCGATAGTAAAGACGTAATACATTGGGTTCGAAATATTCGAGACTATTCAAGCCATTCGTAGCTAATCGAATTGGGTTCATTCAAGAAATGACCAAACCTGGGCAATGGCATTATGTTCCAACAAGTGAAAATCCATCGGATTTGATCACAAGAGGATTTTCGGCATCGGATTTGATAAACAGCACCATGTGGTGGGAGGGACCGAAATTTCTACTAGAACCAATGGGAAATTGGCCAGCGACGGAGTTAAACCAATCCAGTGTAACAAAGGAGTTGCGAAAGGGAATAACAATGATGGCATGTGTAGAGGGCAAAGACGAATAGGGAACACGGACTGTTTCAAAGTAGAAACCTTTTCCTCATGGCAGAGATTGATCAGGGTGCGGGCCCTGGGTGGAGCGATTTATTTTGAACACGAGAACGACACAGTCCCAAAGAAGCACAGGGCAAACTGACAACTGAGGAGCTTAAAAGAATGGAACTCAATGTAATTAAAGGAGAGCAGGCGAAGTTTTTCTCTGAGGACCTGGCACGACTTATCAAGAATGAAAGGGTAGATATCAGAAGCCGTTTGTTAAAGTTGACACCAGTTTTAGATGAGATGACTGTGGTACGAAGTAATAGCCGCATAATTCATGCAAAGAATTTACCATGGGAGACAAAATATCCAATAATTCTATCGGACAGGAGTTGGGTCACCAGACTAATCATCAAAGATTGCCATGAAAGTTTGAGCCATTATGCAGGAACTCAACATGTCTTAAGTGTGTTGAACCGAAAAATATTGGATTTTGAAGGCCAAAGTAATGATCAAAAAATGTGAGGACAGATTGCGGAATGTTGTAGAAAAGAAAAGCTAAAGGAATGAGTCAAATAATGGCACCGTTACCGGCATTCAGGGTTTCAGAACCTTTTAGAGCCTTTGTTCACTCGGCAGTAGATTTTGCAGGACCGTTTGAAACTAAAGTAGGCAGGGGAAAGGTGAGAAATAAAAGGTACATTTGCCTATTCGTATGTTTAAAGTCACGCGGCGGTGCATATTGAAATGGCATATGGGTTGGACACAGACTCATTTATTCGAGCGTTTATGAGGTTTGCAGCGAGGCGGGGGATGCCAAAATTGATGATTTCAGACAATGGCACAAATTTTATAGGCGCCACTTCTACAGTAAAGAATTTTGTAATCGACAACTATAAGACTCAAAGAGAGTTGTCGAAGCATCAATGCAGTTGGATTTTCAATCCTCCAGCAGCACCGCATTTTGGGGGAGTTTTTGAGTTCATGATCAAATCGGCAAAGCGAGCAATGGATGCCATACTGACCAGTGCAGATGTGACCGATGAGGAATTGGGAATGTTTTGACAAGGGCTGAAATGTTGATAAATTCTCGGCCCTTAGTGGTTCAGGCAGTAGACAGTAAGGAAGACACTGTGCTAACTCCAAATCATTTATTAATTGCCGGTTGGAAAGGAGAAGCTGTGGAAAATATAGAACTGAAGAAAATGTCATCTACGGTGTTTCGGTGGAGACGAATTCAGGAGTTAACCGAACACTTTTGGCGGCGATGGATGAAAGAATTGGTCCCGTGCTGGCGGCAAAGGGCGAAGTGGAATAAGATAGAAGCTGATGTTAAGACAGGGTCAACAGTGTGGGTCTTAGACAAAAAGAATGAGTATGGGAAGTGGCCAATGGGGAGAGTAATCGAAGTGATACCTGGAGAAGACGGAAAGCTACGCGTGATGAGGATAAAATGTGAAGGAAAGGAGGTATTAAGATGCATATCCAAATTATGCTTGATCGCAAAAGAAGGAGAAGTTAATGGGGATGAGAGATTGACACCAAAGTGTCAAGGGGGGGGGGGAGGATGGTTAATTATTATTTGTCTTGCGTCTGTGTGCGCTTTTCTTTTCTTTGTTTTTGGCTGTGTGCGCACACAGACGCGAGCAAGAGGTAGTTTGTCAATTTCTTTTGAATTTAGTTGAAGTTTTATGTATAGTTTTAGAAATTCGAGATTGGAGTGGTTTGTTTGTTTTAAAAAAGGGAAGTTCGAGAAATTGGGTTTCGGTTTCAAGAAATTTTTGGTGGTTTTTTACAAAATTTAAATCGTTTAAAAACTGGATGAAGTTCCTTGTTAAAATGGCTTCAGGTGTCAAATGTGATCCTTCTTATTTCGATGAAGCCCGTGAATTCATTGAAAATGGCAGAAAATTTGGTGGAGTATTGGTTCACTGTCTTGCTGGAAGATCAAGAATTGGTCCAAACGATGCGATTGAGACAATTAAGGAAAAGTCATTTATATGTCCAAATGATGGATTCATGAAACAATTAAAGATATATTTCAACGTGAATTATAGTGGTGATTACCGAAGTGATGAGTACAAACAATTTATCCGCTTATTGTCTCCAGATGAAATCAACAAATGCGCAAATACAGTTTCTCAAGCTCAATCTAATTTATCAGCATCTTCAAAAGATCTAGTTCAATTCAAATGTAGAAAGTGTCGATTTTTATTATGCGACAATTCAAGTGTTGTTGAGCACAGTAAGATGAAAGCTTCGAAAGCGATAAATGAAAACACGGTTTGCAATGAGGAAATACTTATCGAAGCTCTTCCTTGGATTGATAGCAGCAATGAAGATGGTGAAATGAAAATGACAGTGTTAAAGAATAAAAGTTTGATAATGAGTTATTTTGAATCTGAGCTTAATCAATGTTTATTTAAATAAAATTTTTTTTACTGCAACATTTTTAATTTACTTGTATTCCACCTTTCCTTAAAATACGAAGGTAAGAGTATACATTTACCAAAACGTAAAGGCAGGTGTACACATTTGTCGGGAAATGTACATATACATTATATTCAGTTCACATTATACCTAACTTTTTGGGAAATGTACACATTTTCCGTTGAATGTGCACAATAGCCTCCTCATTTGGGTAATGTGCATTCAACTAACATTTACAATTTCAAATAAGGAAATGTACATTGAATTCACAATGACCATGTCGTTTGGTAAATGTGAGCATACAAAATACGAAATTTATTAATTTATTAATTTATTATTAATTTATTAATTTATTATTAATATTTAAATTTAATTTAAAATTTAATTGTTTGTCATTCACATTTTTGAATTAAAATAATTTTCGTTATTAAAGCTTTTTGTATTATGTTTATTTAAATAAAATTTTTTTTACTGCAACATTTTTAATTTACTTGTATTCCACCTTTCCTTAAAATACGAAGGTAAGAGTATACATTTACCAAAACGTAAAGGCAGGTGTACACATTTGTCGGGAAATGTACATATACATTATATTCAGTTCACTTATACCTAACTTTTTGGGAAATGTACACATTTTCCGTTGAATGTGCACAATAGCCTTCCTCATTTGGGTAATGTGCATTCAACTAACATTTACAATTTCAAATAAGGGAAATGTACATTGAATTCACAATGACCATGTCGTTTTGGTAAATGTGAGCATACAAAATACGAAATTTATTAATTTATTAATTTATTATTAATTTATTAATTATTATTAATATTTAAAATTTAATTTAAAATTTAATTGTTTGTCATTCACATTTTTGAATTAAAATAATTTTCGTTATTAAAGCTTTTTGTATTATGTTTATTTAAATAAAATTTTTTTTACTGCAACATTTTTAATTTACTTGTATTCCACCTTTCCTTAAAATACGAAGGTAAGAGTATACATTTACCAAAACGTAAAGGCAGGTGTACACATTTGTCGGGAAATGTACATATACATTATATTCAGTTCACTTATACCTAACTTTTTGGGAAACGTACACATTTTACGGTAAAAGTGTACATTTCCCAAGATTGTACATTTACCGTAACATATATATATATATATATATATATATATATATATATATATATATATATATTAGTAAAACTTTCCCTATAATCCTTAAACACTCATTTTAACCAATAGAGAGTTGAATAAAAAATATTATAATAATAATTGCAATATTTAAATTTTTCTTAGATTATTTAGATAGGAAATTTTTTCTTGCATCTAAAAGATTAGCAGACAAAAGAGATCCGAAATTTTCTGATCAAGTTGGCACTCTGGATATGGAAAAGAAATTACTACAATCGATTTGACGGTCAGGCCTGGTATTCTGGATACGGGAAACGGAACGATGCATTTGACGGTCAGGCCTGGTATTCTGGCTACGGAAGATGAACGTTTCTTTTTTCAACAAATTACATGTTAAGTCTTCATAGAATATTGACGATCTATAATTGAAATTTAATGATGAATACAATTTGGTTAAATAAATCTTGTTTATTGTGCTGGAATTAAACCTCTTTTATATCTTAATTTTTAAAATATTTTAGAAAATTTTAAAAATAAATTTTAAATTTTATTTAACTTTCCTTATTCTTTAACTTTTTCACCATAAGTATCAATTTTTAAAGATTTACTCTTTATAACTCACAGGATAAGTAACACCCAAAATATTGTTTCTTAAAAGGAAAGATTCTAGACAAAAGAAAAAATTATAAAAAAATACACGAGTAGGTACTTTAGGCTTAAACCCCAGAAAATCACAATTATGAATGAACCCTTTCCTGGCTTCCCTGCTCCCAAGATGAGTTAATTTAATCCACAATCCTTATAGCATAATAATTAATTAATTATTTACGCCAGTTTTAATTGATGTATTACGTCAATTAATCCGTTGACGGTGAAGTCGAACGTCAAAATCGAAATAAATAAAGGGAAGTCAGATCTCAATTAAAATTGTCTTATATTGTCTATAGGGAATTTCGTGTCTCATAATTTTTTGGTCAAATGAGATTCATATTTTCTCATCAGGCAATTGGTCTCAGCCATTTGTAAAGTTAATTTATGTCGAATGAAATGTGGAATAGGGTTTTACAGACTCAATGAAAATGCACGTGTATTATTTTGAATAGAATTGCATTCTGAATGCACCATCAATCATTTGTTTCCACATCCCATCCATTGCCAAATTGACACAGTCTGGCTTTGCAAAGGTTTCCATACACCACCAAGACTCTATTTACGTCACTATGGTCAATTTTAGGCCCTGCTAGTTTGCTATTAAGCAAAAATTGGAATACAAGGACTCACAAAGCGTTGTCTGAAATTCGGAATACGTTTTTTCGGGAAAGATGTTCAGTTCATGAGGTTAGGGTTATCATTTTATTATTACTCTTCACAAAGAAAACAAAATTAGTGCAAGAACGGCTGATTCAGACAGCCCTTTAAAAGTTCCTCATTTTTTCACATTCTAAAACTATAGTTTATCCAAGTAAAACCAGCCTTCAAACTTAAATATATCAAAAGGAGGAAACAAGATCATTTTTATATAAACATAAGCCTTCCATCCTATTTTCTGGAAGAATACTTGAACTCCTAGTGAAATCTATTCTTCTATTCAATGAAATCAGAACCCGAAGAAGTTTTGCAGCTATTCCAAAAAAACATCGGAGACCAAAAACCGACTTAATTACTTCGAAAAATAAGGCAAAACTTCGCAAGGTGGAGCGGAAAACATTTTTCAAGATGAGCAATATTCAAAGTCATCAATTTATCAATAGTATGCCGAAACACATCCAGCACCTGTTAATAGCTAACAATGGTGACATTGTCGATTAACAAAACAACGATATCCACGCATCTTTAGGCTAATAAAAATTTCAGTAAAAAAGTCAGAAATATATAATAAACAGATGTACCAAACAACGTTTAGAATTTTTTCAAATAAAGAAAAATTTAAAGTGGCTTATATAGATATTGTAGGACCCCTTACACCAGTCAACAACAAACGGTTTTACTCGCAATAATGACAGAGAAACGTCCTGATATGAAGTCATTCCTATCGCAGGAATAATTGGAGGCTATGTCTCTAAAGCCATTGGAAGTGAGCTGTTTTCAGTGATATCATAACTGGACAATGACTGACAATTCATCTCAACAATGTTAGTGACCTGCGCAATAGTACAAAATCGACCATATACACACTAATGCCTCAGTTCAATGATAAAATAAAAATATGGCACAGGACACTGAAGTAGCGCTACGAGCTCGCAATGATTAGGAAAGAATATATCTATATATTTTATATATAAAACTCTAAATAGGTTTGTTTGTTTGTTGTGGGTTTGTTTGCCTCCTTTCGGTGTTCACATAGCCTAAACGGCAGCAGCGAGATAATTGAAAATTTTCAGTGACGTACCTTTGATGCCAAAGTTACAAACTAAAGAGATTTTTCGATTCCTCCATATAAAATACAACATTTATTTTATCGTAAATGGAGCAAATTGACGTTACAAATGCAGTGAAGTTTTTTTGCCTGCCAATTGTCAATTACTTTCATGGACAACTGTTTTTGAAAACCTTTAATTCACTGTAATTAACGTATAAACCAACAAATCTAACATAGCTGTGAGATTTGTTTCTTTCGTTTCGTTATTACCTTCGCTTATGGTTTTAATGCGTAAGTAGATCTAATTATATTTCAATAATAATTATTAAATATTACAAAATTTTATTTCCCACAAAACTTTGTAAATTTTCAGCCGATTTACTATAAACAAAAACGGAATATACTTGGATAAATGTTGACCCTATTGACCCCTTCTTTATTGAAAATATCATTTCTCACCCTTTAATCACCAGGGAATTGTTGTGTGAGATCAAGAAATATATATCCATGAGGTTGTTTTGTAGCATCTTGAAATGCATTTATCAGAAAACTATGATAATTTGTCTGCACCTGTCGTGCAAGAAAATCAATAACTGTTGCATCTCTAGGTTTAAAAACAAACCAATATTGAAAATTATATATAATTCTATGTGTACATCCTTGATGAACAAGTATTGAATTATAAAAATAACAGGTACACCAATGTGTCTACTGATTTTGGTAAATAAATTATTGAAATTCTTTTCTTTATTAGATTCTTGATACAAGTCATCAATTATTATGACATTACCTTTCTTTAGTCTACTTGACAAGTTTTTATCAAACCTCTTTTTCAATTTACAGAAATTATCTTGAGTCAATCCGTGTTCTTCATCCGCACCCCGATGTCAATAAATTTGTTAAATTTGGATTTGAATAAATGCGATTTTAGTAATTTGCAAACACAAAGTTTATCCAATATCACTTGGTCCAACTATATATACAACATCATTTATTATTTCTCTGCTCTACCTTATGCAAAATATAATCAATGTGTGTCAATATTTTTTCGAGTGGTAAAATTGTTGTACTAGGTATTAAAAGTTTAGATTTCTTACTATTGTTGAAAGAATTATAAGCGATATAAGGTTTTGATTTGATCTTTAACAATTTCTACAAATATAAGTAACAAGGATTTGCTTGAATATTTATTCAATAATAACTGAAAATGATGGTAATTGCTGTTTATTTTAAATTTGTTAATTTTGTTTAAAAACTATGCTAAAGGTTTTGATTGATCAAATAGAAGATTTTTATTCAAATTTGAACAATTCTTTGAAGAATTATGCTCAAAAGTTGTGTTTTACAAAGTTTATGAAATAACTGAATAAATTCCATAGAATTAATTCGTATAGATCATTCTACATTACATTTGTACTGGCGATGTTGAAATTATGATTTTTGTGCAAATAATAATATACGGGATGCTGTGAGGATGATAATTGTACATTTTTGTGAATCTACAGAAACTATACAATAATTCATTTAAATACCTTGTTTAATTGCAAAAATGTATTGTTGTAATGAAATAGTAAATGTATAAAATGATATATTTTTTTGATAAATAATACCTTATTAAAACTATAACCGTTAAATCTAATTTTCTGTATATGATAAATCATTTCAGACTTTGTTGATTAGCATAAAATATACTAATTGACCACGTTTTATCATGCATCACTTGAAACCTGTTTACAATGGAAATTGTATAAATATCCAGTTCGAATTATTACTGATTACAACTACAAATGGATCATCGAATTACATGTTTGTTGTTCGTTGTGTATATATTCCCATTTAATAGTTCTATTTTAATTTAGGAAAAAATGCTGATGCCGCTCAAGAATTTGGAAAACGAAAATTGAGAATAAGAAACGAAAGATATTGCGTTCGCCAAATGTTGAGGATTAAATAATCATTTAATTATAATTTAAATAAATGATTTTGAATAAACATTCTCTTGCAACTAAATGCTTAATAATTTGATCAAAGCCGATAAAATTGGGGAGATAATTGGATATAATGTTCTTCTTGCATTAAGGAGAGAGTAAACCTTCATTAAATTAGTTATCATAGATAAGGTAACACAATTTTCTTCATTGCTATTATAAATGACAGTATGTAAGAGAGTGAGAAAATAGAATACGTAAGGAAACGAAGAAGGGACGAGATGAACGAGCCACGTCACCTTCTAAGGTACCCGATGAATCCAGAGATCGTGGACCCATGAGAAGTCCTCGTTGTATACTCACCTTTGCGACAGTCACCCGCTAAATCGCAGTACTAAGCTCGCTTCCGATTTAAATAGTTATGCGCAGTTATTGAAGGGAATACGAGAATGATAAAGTTGATCGAATTCGAGCATAAAAGAACCCATCATTTCAATTGTATGCCCCATAGTTTAAGAATTCTCACCGAGAGCCCTCTGGTGAATGCAACAGAACAAATAATGCACACAAATACAGATTTTGACGAAAATAAATACTCCAAAATTTTGAAATATTATTTTTCTTGTATTGAACATTATATTCAGCATCAAATCAAATGTAAATAGAAAATACCAGAATCAAAAGTTTGTTTTTATCAAAGTTCATATGTAAAACTCAGTGATGCATGATGAAACGATTCGTGTTTTTGATGTGAAATTGTTTTAATTGTGTCAAAATTGATCAAAACACACTTGTGCCAAAAATTGGTTCGACAATTTTAAAAATAAATTATCGTATCGAAATTTATTATGTGCAAATCAGATAATAAAATAATTATTTTAAAATATTTTCCTTGTATTTATTAAAAAAATTGCATAGGAATCATAAAGGATATCAATGTTTTTTTTGAAATTCAAATATTTTCGGCATAAACTTTTTTCTTTAAATCACTTAAAAAAGCGGCTGTACCGAAAATTCGTGAATATTAATGAAACATCGATATTTCTACTGATTCATAGAAATGAATTTTTTAATAATACAATAAATTGAAAAAGGTTCTTATAATATTTAAATATTTTTTGACAACATAAATTTTTTTTAAATATAATTTGTCCCCCCCCCTTCAAAAATCCTGGCTACGCCCCTGGGTGGAATCAATTGAGTAACATTTTATAAAATTATGTGAACTGGTTTCAAATCATTTAAATAAATTATTTCATTAATTTTTTGTTTTTATTAATTATTAATTATTAATTAATTAATTTAAATAAAATTACACCCCAAATGAACATCAACCGCTACTTGAATATAAAGTACTTGGTTTAATGTACAATTGTTTGGAATATTTAATATTTGGAAATTGTGAAAGATTTATTATTCAACTTCAATCTGAATGGTGATATTTGTGAAGTTACTTTGATAAAAATTTGGCAAATACATTTGAGTAGAAAAGCAAAAATATCTGGAAAAGCTGATGATATACGCAAACCAAGGATATTTGAATAACATCAACAAATGTCATATATACTAACATTATTGATTCTATAATTGTTGGCGACACTTTGGTCCTCGGTTGAAATCGGTATTGATAGATAATTTAATCAAGGTGAAGTTGCCAATAACAATATCAAGAATCCCATGTTTAACCATTTTAACCTCATGTATAAACAATATAGAAATAATATTTGTGATGATAGTGGAAAATTATAATTTTTCCAAAAAATTCACAAACTCATGTGCACTACCCTTTCGTAAGTAGATGGCAATTCGATATGATTTTTATGTATAGTTGTTTAAATTTAAGACACATCAGAGAAATTTCATTGTAATTAATATCACAAGCTTTATTTGTACAAAACCATTTATCGTGTCCAATAACTTGAGATTGAGCCATGATTGAATTTAAAACATGGATAATTGTTCAACACTTCGGCTAATAAACATTGGAGTTGTGTTGATCTTTTTAAGAGCTCGATTGAATAGAATATCATACTCATAAAGTTAGCAAGTTTATCTTTTTATCGCTAATGTAATAATGATTCAGATAATCCCGAATATCTGAAATCTATGGGGAAATTGCATAAAAAATCTTGAAGGTCCTCTTCTGTCATTTCATGATTTACAGAATAAATCGTTGGTCCAATCGTTTGTATAACTTCCATTATTAATCTCGCTATAAAAATGGCTCATTGAAATACGCCATTTCAACCAGTCATTATCATATATTTCATCCCCCAAGAACACAAAAAATTCCAATGAGTTCAAATAAATTTATAAATTCAGAAAATACATAAAATCGAATGATTCAGCTAAACAATTTCTACAACTTAATATATATAAACAAATTTCAGAAAATAAAAACCTCACTGCCTCGCGGCTGTGTGCGCACACCAACAAATTCAATCTAATCATACCGCGCACACAAGACGCGATACAAAAAACGCCAGACAAACTGCCAGCAGAGGTGAGTGACATCCCCTCGGACTCGCGTCGAAAACAATAGTGTATCCAATCTGGTAACTGATTTATCTATTTGGCGGTAGCGTTATGGATTAGGATGGTTCAGACAATAGGTAAATTTGCACTCCCTATTCTAAAAACGACTGGTAGATTGGTATGAGACGCAAAAGATGTTATCATGAATGATCAGAAAACCTACCATCGTTGAAAACAAATGCAACGGAGTGAAATCAGTAAAGTTCACCTGAAATGTTTACAAATTCCGATCGCTTCCTGTTCAAAAACGTTAGAATCCCCTATCACCATGTATAAATAAACGAATGAATGGGCATAAAAATTCTATTTGAAAAGTGATTTCTTATTTGACCGACCATCACCTCAAGCGGTAATTGAATTTGGAGCCTTTAAATAAGTATTTTCATGAATTGAATATTTGGATTTGACGACACCTTGCTGACTGTCAGATCAAGTTAGTAGATAAAGATAGAAAGCTTTTGCTAATTAATGAGATGTAGTGCCTAACTATTTCTTGTTTCAGACACTTTTAAGGATTCTATTCGTGGTTTAATATATCAAGATTGATTGCGGCAATAACAGCAAATATCATAAATTATATTCTGATACTAAAATAAAAGTCTTACTTCTATCGATTATGATACTTGATAAGGAGAAAAAAGTGGATTAAAAGGCTCAAAACTATTCACCAGTGTGTAGTCATTACACTGGATTTCATGGATCACCTAAATATTTACTTCCAAGAGCTAATGTCCATTTGCCCCCCCCCCGATTTGAAGATCAGATTCGGCATTATCACAAAACTAGTGCTGTGGAAAAACAATATGTCAATAGTGATACCAAATTATTGCAGTAAGAGAGTTGCGTTGAACCATCAGTATAGCTAGTCATCAACTTGGTCTTAATTCTCAAAAATGCAAGTTATCCATGAAAACTAAAAACATGTTTCATTTACTATTGGGCATGGGCATCATCTTTCTAGAAAGAAAAAATATTTGGAGATCGAAGAATGCCAATTTTATACTTGTTACTTTTCAATTCTAAACTCAAATAACGGAGATATAATTCTCAACTTCAACTTCCAAACCATCTTAATGTTACTCTCTGTCATATAGAAAAATACAGATTATTGAGGACATACATCAGGATTTCGATAATGAAATTACTGTACTATATCTTTCTTCTAATTCTATCGAAACCCTTCGTGGACTTAAACGCTATTGATCTTGCCATTTGGGGATTAATGTAATGTTTCACTTATCAGATCTTTTTATGCCATTTTGTAGTTTACTGAAAGCTTCTTCATTACGTGTAAATGGTCTTCATCAACTCAAGCTATCATGCTCATTAATATCTGAACAAACCCTTCCTTAATTTTGTCTAATAGTCGCCTCTATTACCTTCTTGGTCATTTTTAAATCCTCATGACGTTTATTCACCTGTACCATTTGATTCATTAATAAATCGTTTCATTTCTACATTTCCCACGCTAGGTTCCGGCATGAAGAGTCTTCGACACCCCTCAAAACATGGATATCTTTACTAATATATACCAATCTCTCTTGACCATATCACATTAAATGTCACGATATGCCATCCTCGTTCTTTCTATATTAAATATACAAAATCTCATCAAAATTCATCAATTTTCTCCCTACGATCCTAATACCACTCCTTTGATGAAATATTCAAGCCTTTCCATTTCTATATTATTCGATAAAATAACTCTATAATAATAATCCCGACTGGCTTCCTCTCTCCCCACAACCGCATTTCGACTCCTCAGTACGAGGTATCATCTTTTAAAGATTTTGTTTTTCCAATTTTCATTTTCTTCTGTGTTCCCCGCTCCAGAGTCGTATCTCTGACAGATGTCGAGATATTTTCCTTTCCCTTTTTGTTAATCCGCCTTCTCCCGCAATTTCGCTCATCTTTGACAAGCTGTCAGATACGCGCTTTTTCCATTTTTTTCTGAATTTGAAATTCCACCTTCATTTGTACTTCTTAATTAATACGACCTTGTTTAATTTCTTGTTTGTTTTCTTTTCTTGAGTTATCTTTCTCATTTTTAATTTCTTTTTCTTCCGGTTCTTTCTGAATTCTCATAGATCGTCCAGTTTTTCATGTCGATCTTCCCCCAGGTAATTTTATTTATTATTATGTTAATTTTTAATTTAGGATCTTAACACTTATAAGTCTATATAAATATGTGCGAGATATATTTGGCATAATGTCAAAACACAGGGACTTGTTTATATAGGTCGGATATGAAATATTAACTAAGTGTTACTGAGACATTGTACTTGTACTTCCGTTAGGCATTGTACTTTGGCGTTCAGATCTACTCTGAATCAACAGACTTTCGTCTGTCGATTTCTAATCACATATTCTGTAACTGTTATTCCGGCCGTCTCAGAGTCGTTTAACAGAATCAGTGTTGCTTAGTATTGCTCAACTGTGTCTTTGGATTTTTAAATGCCTACATAACAAAGCAATCTCTCTTCCAAAATTGGTTTGTCGCAAGACCTCCTATCCTCTTGCCATTCTTCGCTTACTCCAATCTATCTATGTCCATGCGGCACAATTATTCCCTGTTCTTCAGAATCTACTGCATGGCTCCACACAACTTTCGTTGCTAACATTTTCGATACTTAAATTGCTAGGATGATTGAGTCGATCTTGACTAATTGTGACTTCTTTGCCATTGTTTTTAATGAATTTGCAGCTACTGAATGATCTCAGCTGAGAAAAACATAACTGGTACGGTACAAAACAGTTAATGGCGAGCATATATTAGACAAAAATACCTTGCTGTTTTTGTCATAAATTGCTTCAGAAGTTTATTGGACTTCTTTTCAGTCCGAAACTGGTTTGTGAATACTTTTAAGGCTGAAGGATTTCGTGCTGTAAGTCGTCTGACAGATTATATAGGTTCTATAGCGGTTTTTCTGTTTTCTCCATAAATTGAAGTTGCACCCCCACTGCTTTAGCAACTATGTTTGCCTTTGAAAAATACTTTGCAATCGGTCACAGAAGTGCTTCATATCTCTTATAAGTTGCTATCTCAACAATCCAATGATATCTTTTACTTTGTATGACAATGTTCTTGTTGTCAATCTTTGCTAATATTTGTGCCAAACATGTCATTAGCAGACCTTATAAGATCGAAATATTTTTTCAGAC
>CAUHTR010007826.1:0-71576 GCA_959609185.1 Schmidtea polychroa
AAGTGTTGAGACGAACACAGATCAAATAAAAATTTAATTAACAATATTGAATCAAACCTTTTTGACTTTTAATAAAATAGTTTTGAGTTGAGTCTTATTTTGATAATTGAAGCAAAGCATGAGGAGTCAGTACTAACACATTCAATGAACTAATAATGAATCATTGCTAAATACTGACTATTTCATTAAGGTATTATAATTTCCCTTTAAACATCAATATACAATCGACTATATCCCTTTAATTTCCCCAAAGATTTCTGGTCTGCTCCAGAGGTCTTCTAACTACCTACTGAAGTATTCACTTGATAAAGGCTGTGCAAAAATGTGTGTATTTTTTGAATTTATTGATCTGCAAATGAGAAGAATGGAAATAACAATTTGTTTTTAAACTGAATATCCAATCAATTATTTTAAATTTGACAAAATAAATTTAATAAAAAAATTAAATAATTTTTAAATAAAAATTTAAATAATTTAAATAGTAATAAATTTTTTAAATGGTTTATAAAATTAAATTAAAACCAGGCGCAGATTAGAATAAATAATAAAAACAAATTAATCAAATAAAATCAAGAATAAAATTTTATTACTAAAATAATGTTTCAGTTCTGTGTCACTTGACCACCATGTTGATGTTCAATAGCACTTTTCAATCGATTTTTCACATAATTAAATATTATTAATAAAAACGTTTTCGAAATAGTAGGCCATATGATGATTATATAAATACTACATAATAATCGCAACATTCGTCAAAATTGTTTATGATAAATGTTCGCATCATAATTCACTTACTGCTGGATTTGTATCGCTATTCAGTAAAAGTCGACCATGTCCGTGATCATTGAAGTGTGTCAAAGAAACTTTACGGAATCCATTGAAAGTAAAACAGTATTTGCTTCAATTTTTATCTTTATATTTTTACTATCCGTCACTTTGAATTCAATTCTGTTGGCTTTGGTAACGAAACGGAATTATTTTGATTTTGACAAACAGGCGAGTCACAAACTATTTCAGATTCTCATTGCACTTGATTTAATCATTTCTATATTGATTTTGCCGAATGTTCTCATCAAAAGATTCGTCAAAGATCCAACTAACTTGGCAGTTGACGTGTTTAGATCGGTAAGAGATTCGGTGATTTCCATCCAAGTATTTTTGTTGCTGTTGATCGCAGTGGATGGATTGGTTTCAATTTTGTATCCGATGAAAACATTTTTCAATCTCAGTAATATCCTTAAAACCTTTTTGTCTTATTCTGTTGTTATCTCACTTATTTTCATTCTCAAATTGGTTGTTTTCAACGTCAATTTGTCGTGTGGATTAGTTAAAAAGATAAACAAATATTTCAAGCTTACTATGGGAGTACTTGGAGGAATCTTTATGGCAACGATTTTGTCAATTTATGCTTGTCTGTTTGTGTTGATTTTCCGTCGGCAATTAAATTGGCATGACAAATTTCACCAGAGAAGACTGAACTCCATGTTGCCGGAGAGGACAAATGAAGAATTAAATCCCAGTGATCAAAAGATTGTCGAAATGAAAAGAACGCCAAGATTTGGATTTGAAAAATTGATTTTGGGTCAGAAAATTTTGCAAATGAAATTTGCTAAGGTGCTGTTTTTGGTGAACCTTTTGATGGTCGTTTCATTTCTTCCAGTTTCCTTATATAATTCTGGATTGCTTCAATACAATTCTTTCAAATGGTTCAGTTATTTGTTTTATGTCCATTCTCTTGGTGATGCCATCATTTTTCTTTTTGTTCGCTTTAATATGAAGACTGATATGGCCAAATTCTTTCGAAAGAAAGGAAGAAAATGACCATATTTCATTTAACTTTGCTTCGGAAACAGAACTTTTTTTGTAATTTAAATATGATAAATCTTTAAAATAAATATTTTTTCTATTAAAATTCTTGTTCAGCTATTTTTAATGATCAATTTCCCTACTAAACATTAGAAAGTAAACAGAATGGAGGTGCAAGAAATGAGCCCTCTGGTTCCATTGGGTATGACTTATTAGCGAAATTACTAAATTTTGAAAAATTACACTGGTATACAGCAAATTTTGTGTCCAGTTTTTTCAGCTGATATAGGACAATTTTCATGTGCTGAATCGAAAATCAGATTGGCTTTGTTTAGTGAGGTCAATTTTTTTATATTGCGCCACATGAACATTTTACGTGTCTATGCTTGCCATCGATATAATAGTAAGTGATATAATATGCGTTTTAACTCAAGATTCTAGTTGGCTCTTTTATTTATTCAATTGTTGTTGCAGTGAAATAATGGCTTCAGGTAGAAGATCTTGTAAAAATAAACCTGGTGTATTTTGCTACATCTGTGGTGAATACACCCTTATTACCAACAAAAACACAGCCACGAACGTTTTAAAGCGTGTTTATCATTCATATTTCGGTATCAAGCTGGGTGATCAAGATAAACTTTGGGCACCTTACATGACATTCAAGACCTGTATAGAGCATCTTCGTCAGAGGACCAAAGGAACAAGGAGTTCTTTGAAATTTAGAATCCCAATGGTTTGGAGGGAACCTTCCAACCATTTAACTGACTGTTACTTCTGTGTCATTGAGGTACCTTATTTTTCGGACCATAAGGCTCACTTAAAATCTTTATTGTGAAAAAAAGTTTTTGTGAAAGAGTTGAATAGAGTTGAATAAAGTCTGACTTATCGGAGTTTTGTCTTATTTAAAGTGTGTACCTTATAATCCGGTGCGTCTTATGTATGAAAATAAAACCTTTAACATTCGATCAATGGCATTGCACTTTATAACACGGTGCGGTGCGCCTTATGGTCCGAAATATACGGTTACTGGAAAAAACAAGAAAACCGGAGTTGCCTCAAATATTCTGATCAGGAATCACCTCTTCATCCTTTTTTTGCAAGGATATATATGAGCTTAATTACCTTGTTCGTGATCTCAGCTTGTCAAAATCGAATGCTGGGCTGTTGCATTCGAGACTGAAAAACAAAGACATTCTCTCTCATAGTGCTCGCATCATATTCTACCAAGGCAGGCATGAAGAGTACCTCCTGTTTTTAACTAAATATTGCACTAATATTGCACAGATCCTGCATAAACTAGGAGTAACACAGTACAAAACCGAAGAGTGCAGACTATTTATTGACAGCAGTAAGCGATCACTGGAATGTTTTCCTAATGGCAACCAGTTTATCTCTGTGCTCATCGCAAACTCAACAACACTCAAAGAGAAGTATGAGGCGGTGTATCCAGGAAACAAAAAATGCACAAGCCATGTTATCTTATGATGATATACGTCGGGATAAAGAAAGAATAACAAAATATAACTTAAATGGTATTATATATTTATAAATGTCATAAGTCATTGATATTTGTTTTTAAGACTTAAAATGGAAATTCGATTGGTTTCCAATGAAGTTGGTCAACATTTGCCAGTTTGAAGCAATAAATCCAAATATATCAATCAATGTTCTCAAAAATAATAAAGATCCAATTAAACAGAAGAGCGAAAACATTTTTAATTATATTTTTATTAAGATATTCCATATTTCTAACAATTGATTGCATATAACTTGTACTATAATCGTCTTTCTCAAAATCTTGACTATATTTTTCACGATAATCACTTCCTTTACTTAAAGTTATGGACTTGACATTAAAGTGATCAAATATAGAAAATGTTTCTGAAAAAGATCCACTAAATCTTTTACTAGATTGAAATGCAACAAGAATAAAATTAGGTAAACGTCGATCTCCAAATATTTGTTCTTTATAAAAAGAGGAAGAACCAATAGGCAACGAGAAATCAACAACTTCTTTGCTTCTTAAAGGATAAATTGCATTTTTTCTAGACAGACCAATTTGATGTCCTGCCAAAACCGATGGTTCAACACGAACTCTTCTAACCATTAATTTTGCATCTAATAATACAATTTTCGGTTCAATTTTCGCACAAGTTAAACTAAGTGTTGGATTTGATCTTGTTAATTTAATTTGAACACTAACACCTGGTAGTAAATATTTAGGTTGATCAAAGAAATCAAATTGAAGTGGGAAACATAAAGAAAGGGATTTTGATTTTGCAATCCATGTTTTTCTCGTAAGATCTTTGTTAGTATACCCCATTCCATCTAAATATGCTCGTTTAGTATCTCCATCATAATTTATAAGTTAATTAATGCTTAGTTGGCAAATCTATCATTTGATCCTTCAACTTTGATTGAATTAAAAATTAATTCAACATCTTTAAAAAGGGTTTGGAAGAAGAAATTATTTGGAATTACTTCTGATTCACCTAAATTCTCACCTAAATTATTAACAACTTTCAATTGAATATATAACAAAGTATCATTCAAATCTAAATATTCAGTTTGCGATCCATTTATGTAAAATTGAATTGAGGATGAACCAGCATCTGTAATTGAATTCCTTGGGTATATATCTTCAAATGTTCCATGTTCAATTGCTGCTTGGGGAGAAGGTCTATCGAAAAGACATAATTCTGATTTAGTGCTAATAAAATTTCAAAGATGGTACCATATCCTTTCATTCTTTTGTTTATATGTTTCTTCATAATTTTTCGTCGTTTAAGTGTTCCACATTTTTGTTCTTTTTGTTCTTTATCATTTTTAAATACATCGGATACTTTATTAATAACTTCAGGTAAATGTTGCATCACAGCAGGTAATGAATCTTTAATTTCAGAAATTGCATTTGATTTTAAAGCCGGCAAGATACTTGAATTATTATTTATTACGTTATTAGCTGTTTTTATACCAAAATTTACAATTCGTCTAAAAATTGGGAGTGCAAATCTACCTATTGTCTTCAACCAACCGGTTCCATATTGTTTACCAACAAAATATGGTAAATCATCACCCGATTGGTTACTACTATAAAATGTATTATGTCAGGATTACTCATTTTACGAAAATGTAATGTCAAGTATGTTTTATCTTCTTTTCCAAATATTTATTTTCCACTATCATCTCGTATATTGATTTCTATATTGTTTATGTATGAAGACGATACCGGCAAGTACATTGGATTCTTTTCAATTATTTGTACTAAATCATCTTTTTTTATGTTTTCCCACCCAAATACATTTCAATTGAGGAACCAATGTATCACCAACAATAATTGGTTCAATAATATTTGTATAGAATCTATACTATAGATCATCAATTATTGATTGCGTTGTAGTATTTCAGGTTCTTTAAAACCGTTAATAAGTTTGTCAGTATATGTTTCTTCTATTAATCCTAAACTATTAGCTAAAAACTTACTAAATTGAACTTTACTGACATCATCATCCATTACAATTTTAACGATTTTTCCTTTATGAATATCAACAGATTTAAATGGACGAAGATAAAAGGTTGATAGTTGATCATTTATTTGTGAAAGATTTGTAATGATTTTTTCTTCAAATGTATCGGTAAACTCGACATGGTAATAATATTGTATAGTTAATCGAATTGTATCAAACTTTATTTTTCGATTATTTGGAGGAATAATGATTTGATTCAAGTTTCTTTAAAATTTATTTCTTTTTCTGAAATCCTAATTTTTGTGCTTCTTTAATACTATCGAATTTTACTTTAAAAGGAAAATATTTACAATTAATGTTCAAAGTATTTCCATCAATATATATTAAATAAAATGGAGAGTCGTGACTGATTGTATATTCATTTTTGGGTATATATGAGCTTAATTACCTTGTTCGTGATCTCAGCTTGTCAAAATCGAATGCTGGGCTGTTGCATTCGAGACTGAAAAAACAAAGACATTTGGTTAAAGTAAAAGTATTCATAACTTGTATGTAATACACTTTTACTGTATTTGACATTTGAATTATTGTAAAAAGGAAAATAATTATACACAAAGGTAAAGTCCATGAGAGCTACTTCCCATTCACCATCCAAATAAATAGGATTTTGAAATTCGACATTAAATTTACTAGCTTCATTATTTGGAAGAGTCTGAGGACAACTATTAGAAGGCAAATTCACATAAAAATCTTTATTAATCATTTATTTTACGAAAATGTAATGTCAAGTGCATTTTTGTATCTTTACTAAATTTTATTAATTTTCCACTATCTTCACGTATATTGATTTCAATGTTGTTTATAGAAGAATTTGAAATTGGTAGATACATTGGATTTTTCATTTCTAATTGCACAATTTCTCCTTGTTCATATTTTTTTATCCAAATAGATTTCAATAACGGAACTCTTACATCTTCAACAGTCAATGGTTCGATAATATTTGAGTAAATAAACATTTGTTGATGATGATTAAATAATTTTGGAATTTTTGAACCAATAATTTCTTTCTCTGTAAATGTTTGTTTCTTTAATCCCAATGTTTTTGTTAAATTTTTCTCAAAGGTTATTGATCAAATGTTATCAGCAAGACTTATTTTAACCAATTCATTATTTTGTATTTTGAAATCCATAAAGGGAGACGGATTAATTGTCATTAACTGACCGTGTATTTCAGATAAAGTATTGATGTATAATTCATCTTCGAAATAATGTTCAAATTTTGTTTTTTCAACAACACTTATAATTATACCAAATTGATCAATTGTTTTATCTTCTGTAAATTTTGGTAATTTAATTCGAAAATAATCAGTATCACTAATAACCTATACTGATTTTAATCCAAATTTAATAGCATGTTCAAAATCTGGAAACGTTATTTTAAATGGAACATATGGACAAACAACAACCAAATTCTCATTCTTATCTAAGTTTTATTACCTCGATATACAAAATATTTTTTCAATCTTTCTCTTAAAGTTCGATTAGGTCGTTCTAAATGAGCAGCTTTGAACTGAGAAAATACAGAGTAATGGTTTATTCCTTTGATAACCTCTTTAACTTTTCTGTTATAAAATTCTTTACCTAAACTAAATATTTAAAAATTATTTAATTAAATTTTATCGGTTTGTAAATTATGAGGTTTGCCATCTGCAAACATTTCTTTTATCGCATCAGCCATTTCATTTGCAGATTTAGTTTTTGTAGGAACAGCTCGAGCATATCTATTAAAAACATCAATACAAGTCAGAATATATTTGTACCCTTTGCTAATTCTTTTATAAGGTATCATTTCCATCAAATCCATTTGCCATAAATCATTGATTCAAATTGTTTTGTTTGGTCTTGTTGGAAATCGATTAGATAACCATTTTTGAGTTTCTTTCTTTGAACTATTCACTCGTTTTGTTAATTTTTCTACACCACAAAAACCACCCGGATCTTTTGAGTTTGTCCATATTGTTTTGAACCTTTTCTTGTTTGTTTTCAGATTTTTCAATTTTGTTTTGTGATACGTTTCCTTCATTGTTACAACACTTTGTCAAAATATTAAAATCTACAATATTTTTATTTGGTAATGAACTTTTGATACCCATTAAGAACTTAATGATGAGATTGTACTAATTGCAGATAAGACTATATGAATTAATGCACCCAAGAACACCCCTTTTTGTTTATATATTATCTGTCTCATTAAACGATGATTAAAAGATCTTTAAAAAAGCGATCTTTTATGTCTTTGCAATACTAATCTTTTAACTTTAATAATATTTACATTACCACGGACAACATTTATAATAACTTCAAGCAAATCATCAATAACAAATGATGGAAAAGACTGTAAATCGATATTCGTTTTGAATTTTGTGCTTTTATTAAAGCATTAAAATAAGGTAAACTTCGTTCAAATTTCATTACTACTATTAATTAACACGACGGAGTGTTTATAATTTGATCCACTTCTTAGTTTGTTTCTTATTTTTTGTACTTTTCTTAATTTTCTTAGTACGTTTTGTTTTCTTGTTTACTTTTTTGGAAACAATTGGAAGACTTTTAACGATTACTTTTTTAAATGTCATGATTAATTAAGTTTTAATTGTTTTCAGTTTTGTTTATAAATCGTAACACCATCTATATTAAAAATATCTGTTCTAATACGCATATCATCTGGACATTGTTGTGTAAAATCAAAAAATAAATATCCATGAGGAATTTTTGTCGCATCTATCAAAAATTTTCTATTATTTGAATAAGCTGGTCTTGCAAGAAAATCTATTATTGTTTGATTTCTAGGATATTTGAAAATAATCAAATATTGTACATTTAAATTACGAGTTCTATGACTTCTGCCTTGATGAAGAAGATTTTGTGTTATGAAAATAACTGTAACTCCACAATGTCTACAGATTTTTGTAAATAAATTATTAAAATCTTTTTCTTAATTTGCTTCCTGATACAAATCATCGATAATAATAACATCGCCTTGGCGTAATCTAGATGACCAATTTTTATCAAATCCTTTAATTATTGTCATTTTTAATTTACAGAAACTATTTTGAGTTAATCCATGTTCTTCATCTGCACCTCGATGCCAATATATTTTATTAAATTTTGATTTAAACATGTTTGATTGTAATAAATTACATACAAAGAAAGGTTTTCCCACATCCACTAGGTCCTACAATTTGATATACCGCGTCATTTCTTAATTTCATTTTAATTAAATTATTATATTTGATTTATTCATAATTAGAATAATTACAAAAATGATAAGAAACATCAATTATAAAGGAGGATGCTCAGTAAATGGAATGAAGTTCCCATCAGGAAAACCTCAACATGTTGTGGACAGAAGCGAAAGATATCCGATTTCGGTCTTCAAGAGTGGGAAATGTAGGATAATGGGATGTAAGAAACCTTTACAAGAAGATGATCTCAAACATCAGATTCAAGACTTGCAAATACAATCAATTACATTAACTTTAGATATCGGTACATGCATTGATTTAAATGCATTGTCAATGAAAACCAATAGTTACTACAAACCTGAAATATTTCCAGCTTTACGAATTCTCGAGTATAACCCTCTATGTGTAAATGTTTTTTTCAAGGGGTAAAGTGGTTATATTAGGTAAAAACATTTGATTATTTTTAATCAAATTCAAGAAATTCAGAATTTTATAAAATCATTGACTATAAATATTACAAGTAATAAAAATTATTGGAATATTTATTGAGTTAATTTAATTAATTGTGTTTAAATCAATTGAATATCTACAAAAACATATATTCAAAAAAATGAATGACAGAATCAAGCATATATATTCCAAACAATATTAACAAAGATGGAAGAAATATTCCCGAATATAAAGAATTGACTTTCATATTGTGCTCCTGAATTATTAGCTTATAGAATCAAGCAATTAACTTGAATCAATATAGAGGAAATTATACGAATGCACTACGAATCTGTGCAGGAATCAATATTTTAATGCCAAGAAGATTGAGAGATATGTATGCATCCAATGAAATTATTTTGTCCTTTCAGATGTAGATGCTGTCAAGATTATAAGATGAATGAAATTGTTCATATTATACTGGCAGAATTAAGAAAAGCTTATTATAAGCAAATATTCGAAGAATAAATTTTATATCTTTACTTTTGACTTGTTCTTTTCATATTTCTAGTTAATTTTTATGTGTTTAAGTATTTGGTTGAAATAATAATAATATTATTATTATTCCTATTCTTATTATTATCATTAAAATTTACATCTAAATTTATCTTTAAAAATTATTTCATTAAAATTTGTATTTAATTTTATCTTAAAAAATTATTCCATAAAATTATTCTTTGACTGCGTTAGTTACCCTTTCCTTTATTTCTTCAAGTGTCTTTATCATTGCTTCATAGTTGCTCGGACGTTCGTTGTCAGTTATCATTATTCGCTGCATTGTTTCTTTTAAGAATTTTAATATTATTGTCATCCGGGATGTGGCTGATTCTTGCAGTGGTTCTCTCTTTAATTTCTGTTTTCATGTTAAGAGTCTTGTAGTGGCATAATCTGATTCATGTCATAATCTGATTCGGTATGGAGTTTGGCTTGCTCATATTAATAATCTTCTACACGCATCGTCCACACACAATAGTCTCTCCTCGAATTCATCTGGCTTGACTTGATATTTTCTCATCAGCTCATATTTGTTCATCCAATTCTCATCGCTTTCCCTCGGCTTCGTTCTGCATTCTACAATGATACCTTTTAATCTCGGGGCTTATACTTTGGCTATAATTATGTTTATTTTCAGAGCTATTTACACTCAACTCTTCCCTTCTTTCATGCATCGAGATTGTAAATTATGAGATCAAAAACAAAAACAATCAAAAACAATCGAGGTAAATCACTTACAGAATCAATGTGATCAATGAATTGGGAAACGTGAAATTTAGTAAGATTAAACTGGAATTGACTCGGCTATTAAGAAACCTTCTTATGACTTGTTTTACCCAATTATTTTTATCAGATTGAACTGTATCCATTCAATTTAGAGATATCCCAACACAGCATTCATGATGAGGAGGACCAACAAGCCGAATCAATTTACCGACTTAAAACCAGATGGATCTGGTATCAGATCCACTCATGGAACGATGGACACCATCAAATGCGAGTTGATTTCACCAGCGGGAAAATCTGTCTAGTCAATGTATATCAAAATGTAAGCTTTATTTTTATTTTTTTATTTTTAGATTATATATGTTAACAAACATGGGTGTCCACAAGGGGACGGGTGGGCAAGGGGGCACTTGCCCCCCCCTATATTTCCCAAACCATTCTATTTTTCGATTATTTTAGACACATTTTAATAGATCTGCTCAAACAATGTTGGAAATACCCAAGACAAAAGAAATTAATAAAAAATTCAATTTAAAGAGTCTTCCTGTTTGTTTTTTAATGTTAAACACTGTTTTTTTATTTATTTCACTCAAATATTGATTGATATAATGAAAGTAATAAAGGAACTTGTCGACAAATTGTAAATAAATCCTTTATTTTCTTATTTACTGATTGATTATTTTGAAATTCAAATTATATGCGATAATTTTCGACAATAGATCAATATTTTTTTTCATTTATCTTTCCATTTTTTGAAGTGTTTGTCGAACAATATTATTTTACTTTAGAAAAAAAATATGAAAGGTTTGTGAGTTTCGATAAAAGAGAATGGAGCTAAATGCAGCACAGACAAAATGCCGAAGAGTTTTGTAAGACCATTATTTCTCAAAGAGAGAAATTGGCAGAACAATTAAACATCCAGTTGACAATTCCCAGACAATGTAAGAGGCAAACACACCGTTCAAATAATGGTGGTTCAACTGTTGGGGTTGGGCTCGACCAAAGAGCAATTTTATTAGCCGTATAGAGACTAGGACGATTGGGATAAGAAAATAATAAATAATAATTCTTAAAAATAGAATAAATATAATAATAGTAACAGTTTGTTACTTAAAATAAATTATAAATAAAATTAGTATAATCAAACTACTGTATTTAGATAAATACAATAATAAGTAATTCATATATATATATATATATATATATATATATATATATATATATATATATATATATATATATATATATATATATATATATATATATATATATATATATATATATATATATATATATAAATAGTTAAACATACATGGCAATGATTTAATTATAAGATAACGCCAGTCAAACATTCTTTTTGAGATATATTTCGACAGTTTTCCTGTCATCATCGGGTGGGATATAATAACTCATTAAATTAAGGATTTTAAGCAAATTTTTTATTTTATAAAAACAATAATTATTTTTAAAAAAATTATACTTAAATTAATATATTTTTTTTTAATTTTAACATTTAAAATTTAATTTAATAATTTAAAAAATTTTTACTAATTATTTAATTTAATACAACAATCAATACATACAATATAAAAAAACCTATTTAAAAACTTATTTAAAAACACTCAAAACACAAGTATTTACTGCATTCTGCACATTAATTTTCGGATTCAATGATTTTATCAACAACGCCTCACAAATCACACGTTCCCAATAATTATCGAAATTTTTTAATAAAATTTTAAAATCAGACATACCTTTTTTAATCTTACAGCCCTTATTGTGCTCACCAATATTGGTCAAAGCCTTCGGTCTACAATGTTCTCGAGCTCGAATACAGAGATGACGGGAAGTCTCTCCAATGTATGTGGCATTACACCCATTACATGTAAACTGATAAACGAGATCGGAACACAATTCATCCGGAGTTTTTGACTTATTAATAAACATATTGCGTACTTTCCATGAAGTTGGCACTATCCTATAGTCTTATGTAGTAATACAATGTAATACAATGTAATACAATGTTTTACATGTGAAACGGAGAAAAAATCATCGCTTGCTTTCTTGGATCTGTTAATACAACGCAAAGAGAAACACTATGAGACAGAGATTTATAGAAAACCAACTGATACTGGTCTCTATACTTCTTCCGAAAGTTTTTGTGAATTCAAGTATAAAAGAAATATGGTGAATGGGTTGATTTATCGTGCATGGTCTTTGTCTTCTACTTTTAAAAATTCAGTAAAAAGTGTTGACATATTGGTTGAATTGTTAATGAAGAACGGTTATTCAAAATCCTTTTTAGTAATTATGGTGAAAGAGACTGTTGACAAATTTATTAAAAATCCTAAAGATCCATGTTTGAAAAAATCTGGGTGTGATCTTGTTGAGGTGTGTAAGTCTGATGAGTTAAAATCTGGGTGTGATTTTGTTGAGGTGTGTGAGTCTGATGAGTAAAATAAATTAAATAGTGTGAACAAGGATGATGAGCCTAAATTTGTGTTAGTATTGCCGTACTCAGAAGGTTTTAAGGATTATAAAGTGAAGAAAAAAAAGAAGTTCGGGAATTTAAACTATAGGATAGTGTCAACTTCATGGAAAGTACGCAATATGTTTATTAATAAGTCAAAAACTCCGGTTGAATTGTGTTCCGATCTCGTTTATCAGTTTACATGTAATGGGTGTAATGCCACATACATTGGAGAGACTTCCCGTCATCTCTGTATTCGAGCTCGAGAACATTGTAGACCGAAGGCTTTGACCCATATTGGTGAGCACAATAAGGGCTGTAAGATTAAAAAAGGTATGTCTGATTTTAAAATTTTATTAAAAAATTTCGATAATTATTGGGAACGTGTGATTTGTGAGGCGTTGTTGATAAAATCATTGAATCCGAAAATTAATGTGCAGAATGCAGTAAATACTTGTGTTTTGAGTGTTTCTAAATAAGTTTTTAAATAGGTTTTTTTATATTGCATGTATTGATTGTTGTATTAAATTAAATAATTAAATTAAATTTTAAATGTTAAAATTTTAAAAAAATAATATTTTTTTTATAAAATAAAAAAAAGTTTTATATATAATTAATAAATTTGTTTAAAATCCTTAATTTAATGAGTTATTATATCCCACCCGATGATGACAGGAAAACTGTCGAAATATATCGCGAAAAGAATGTTTGATTGGCGTTATCTCATATATATATTATTTTATTTCTTTCAATTTCACCACTGATTATTTTTTCCATTGAATTTATTAAATTGAGAGTTTGAAGACTATAAATCAGTAATATATCAACAAACATCGATATATTACTGATTTATAGTTTCCAAACTCTCTTTTTAATAAATTATATAGTAATATATAATTTGTAAATTAATATAAATACGTATGGACTTTTAGTGAGAAACAGAAAATAAATTTTGAGTTAAGCTGAAAATCAATATTGATTAAACAGCAATTTTTAAAGAATAACCAGCTGTGTTTAAAAAGCATTATAACTCAACTGACAAGATTACTACCAGCTGTTCTAGTGAAAGAGAAATTGTAAACGAATTGTGGGAAAAGTCCAAACAGCTGTTGTCGTAGAAAAAGTATATAAACAGATCAGTAAACTAGAAAATTCAAAACAAATTTTGTACAAGCCTTTCCACCAAGTCAAAAGAAAAGAAAGAATTTCTTTACCATAACGTTATTTGAATTTCTTATATTTAATTTTCAACTGCACAACCCGACCACGAGAAGCAGCATTTCTGTCTGTCTTACTCGTTGCATTTAAATTAGCAAGAGGGTAAAATATTATGAAACGCTAGATCAATCTTGATCTAGACCAGTGGTGGCCAACCCAAATCAATCGAAGGGCCAAATTTTCGGAAAAATACTATCACGGGCCACAATAAATTCATTTAAATAAATATAACTCGTTTTTACGATTCAAGTAAACTTAGAATCAATTTTTTAAATTAAAAACATGCTTAATTCGAATATGAATTCTAAAAAAGACAATTATTGATTTGATGTTTAAAATTGTGTCCGGGCCACATCAAAACGCTTCGCGGGCCACCGGTTGGCCATGGCTGATCTAGACGATAGCGAAAAATTCGGGTAATCTTGTCCCTAAATTCAAATACAGTGCTGTGAGCAATTAGACCCAGCATTTGTCTCTTATATCTGAGGACGGATTGTACAACTGATATTCTTTCCTTCATATTATCAGCGGCTATTTTTTGGTTAATCAATTTTGTATACATTTGTGCATATTTAATAAATCTTTTCGTATTCACGTCTTGATTAAATCATATTATTGATATATATATATATATATATATATATATATATATTTTATGTATCTTTGGAGTCAGATATAATCTGTGTTAGGATCAGAACCTAACACAACTGTTGAAGAATACTTTCAAAGATCTGTCTTTATAACTTCAATTTGTTCATTTTCTTGTTCTTCTTCACTTGTAGAGCCTGTAAGATTAAAAAAAGGCATTTTTAATTCCCGTAAATCGAGAATTGTGCTAGTTTATATATGCAAATAAAATATTTAAAAATAAGTATTTGCCAATCAAAAACTAATGTTCATTTTAACAATTTAAAAAGTCGCATAATTATATTTCATATTGCGTATTTGATGTTTGATGAGTTTCGTGAATATTATTTTTTTATATTCCAAGAATGTGAAATTTTTTATCAAGATTCGGAGCTATTATTTCTCTTTTCATTGTAAATATTGTAATTGTGAATTATTCTTTGGAAACTGCTATTTCGTCTGTAATTAATCTAGTAGTCTTAGTAATCAGTCTTCTACTACCCCATGAAACTAAAAATAGACCACTTTATCAAACCGCAGATCATAATGATATAAATATGAATGCTAACAATTTTAATGAAAAAGAAACTTGAGATTTTGAAAGAAAAATAAATAGAAATATATTTCTCAGTGTTCTTTTCATATTTACATAAAACCAAACCTAGATAGAATACTATGAGCTTACCGCTCCAATACCTCCTAGGTGTGTTACATAACCGTCGGGTAGCTAAAAGGGGCATAATTGGTTGAATTTTGTATTGAAAATCCCAAGATCAATCGATACCCCATCACTATAGTCAGGAAAAACTATGCTTTTTTATCGAATTTTGTATTGAAATTCTCAGGTTTAATCAATAGTTTTAAGCCCAATTATCAATATATTGTTTAAATTACATAACATGGCAACTTGATATTATAAAATTTCTTAAATTAACCAAAATCTCGAATAATAATAATAATAATAATAATAATAATAATAATAATAATAATAATAATAATAATAATAATAATAATAATAATAATAATAATAATAATAATAATAATAATAATAATAATAATAATAATAATAATAATAATAATAATAATAATAATAATAATAATAATAATAATAATAATAGTAATAATAATAATAATAATAATAATAATAATAATAATAATAATAATAATAATAATAATAATAATAATAATAATAATAATAATAATAATAATAATAATAATAATAGCAGTAATAAAGAAAAATGGTTTATTCATGAGATTAATATCAAATATCTTTGTTTATTAATTATCCAATTCTCAAAAGTCTTGTTAGGTCCTTTCTTAAATCCAACCTTATGAAAAGGAAAATGATTGCGTCTCCAAGAGAATGAATGTAGAATAAATAAATAAACCAATTGTAAGATTTGAATTTCAGCAGGCCCGAATTGTAGAGACAACCCGGTAAAAAAGAAACAATCATCAACAGATTCACCAAAAATAGCACCTTGACAAATTTCATATGAATTATCTTCTTTCCAAAAGTCCACCGTTTCTTAGTGATTTTAATTCTTCCACTTTCATTTTCACTGACATTTTCCTCCGTTTCTGTACTTTGAGATTTTAGGCATTGTTTTCTCTTCAATGACTTGTCACAGCGATCCATTTGCCGGCGATAGAGGAAACAAAACAAATACGAATAGATAATTATAATCAAAACCATAAAAATGATTCCCATCAAAGCCAAACAAAACTTGATCGCATAACTAATCTTACTTTTTTTGTTTGAATCGAAATTGGAAAGAAGCAAAATTAATTTGACCAATGAGAATACGATGATAACGCTCAAATATGTAATGAATATTCGCTTGATATTGGTAATGTTCCAGAATTTCTCCGACTTGATTGGATTCAAAATCGATAATAATCCATCGATTGCAATAGAGACCAATAGAAAGATTTGAATGGAAATTAGCGCATCCCGCATTGCTCGGAATCCAATAACAGCTGGATGGTATTTTGAGTTGGTTACAGTTTTCTTTACTAGGATGTCTGGTAGAATCAAAATCGAAATCAACAGATCACAAACGATGAGCATTTGGAAAAGATAATGAATTGATCGTTGATCAAACTTAAAGTAGTTCTTTTTCATCACCAAATACAGGAGAATTGAATTTAAAAATACAGACAACAGGAATATGATAATGAAAATGGAAAAGATAACTGCTTCACCTTCTTTGATATTTGTATCGGTTGTGGAATTTGACGGCATCTTAGGAGAATGAATTCCAGTTGAAAAATTGATTATTATTCTATATTTTGTTTAATATTTGGATTTTATTATCAAAGTTCGGAATGTAAATTCTCTCTGTAGAATCACATGAATCACGGCGCGATCTATCGTAAAAAATGGATTTAGATCATTTTCAGAATATCGACTTGTGCTGCACACAGATATGACACAAAATATGCCAAATTGTCGATTAAATTTTTTGCATCGATTTCATTGGTCGATTATATTTTATACTAAAAATTACCTTTTGGAATATTATTTAAAATTTTTGTTTCTGATATTTTCTCTTTTTGAATAATGAATGAAATATATTAAAGGTGCTGAATTTTTTCTAGTTTTAAGTCATATTCTTCCATTTTTGTTGGAATTTGCAAAAGGTTAAGAAGCTAATTCAGTTGTCATTTTTATACTACTTACAAGAAACAAAATAATTAAATTAATAATTGTGAATTATTTGTTGGATTGCATTATTACACTTTTATAAATATTTCTATGAATTCGTTATTATGTAATTAATAACGAATTTGTATTTAGATTCAGATTTATTTCCATTTTCCTGCATGTTTCTGCAACAAAATTTATTTTAAAAGAAGTTCAATTATTTATTGAGTTTCAGTATTGAGTTTCCTTAACTTGTTTTCCTTGTAAAACCTTTATAACATGTTCTAACGATCCCGAACTCACAAATAAAAGGTTCTCAATACCTTCTTTGCATGTTGTTACGAGTTCAAATAAATCATATTTATTGTTTAAAAAAACCTACCATTTCCGTAATTATACGGAAAAAATATTACTTCTTATAAATGATTATATATAAGGAGAAATACGGGAACAATATGGAGAAATTGTTATAAAACTCAAATACCAAAGTAATTTTTTCTTAGAAAATAAAGAAAGAAAAATTACGATTGGAAAAACTGAAGACTCGACTTGAAAATAAAACATTCCATTTTTATCAGGCTAAATGATACAGTCCAAAGAAACAGTGACAACCTTCGAGAATGACCTGAGGTAAGAGGAGCTTTTTAGGTGATGAAACGTTGTTTACGGATTTAAAAACAAGTTGAAATTGTGCCAGTTTAATAAAATATACAACTTTCACGTCAATCTGTGGCTAGAAGAAAAGAATCTGATAATAGATTCGATTCCAAATCCTTGTTCTTTCCGTTCGACAGGTTGCTCTTTGTGATTGGAATAGCACAACGATTAACATCCATAAAAACGAATCTTTTAAATACGCGTTCAAAGGGACACTTTTTAATAATTTTTCTAGTAAAAGGAAACTGTTGACGTTAGAATATTTATAATGCATTGGTAAACTTTGTGTCGGTAACTTTATAACCATAACCCTCTTGAAGGGTATGTTAGATGACTTTGTGATCATTATCGACAAAAGATGGTTTTGAAACTTTTCTTCCATTCACTTAACCAAAACTTACTGAAATGATTTAGTCTTATTTCTATGGATATTTTTGAGCACCAGATACCATCCTGTTCTGTTTATTTGGGAGGAGGAAATTTTTTTTCTCGGGCTTTTATATCGATCTTTCTTCTAGTGTATAGAAGATAAATTATTCTTTAGTGCGGTTTTAAGTGTGCTATATAGCTCGGAATAAGAAAGAATTCGTGGCCTAATCTTTTAAAAATGTTCCCGTCTGACATTCAATACAAGAATTTCAGCTTCAGATTATCATCGTTAGTCTTCTAAAGATATTTTCATTTATTCAGATCTATCACGTTTCGAACGAAACTGCCAACGATTTTTCAATAAAACGTTTCCAATTTATCTAGGGTTTAAGGAGGTCGACAAAATTCAATTAATTACGTGATTATTCATAAAAAATATCAATTTTATCAGCAGGCTCTCAACGAGAATGGAAAAATCTTATAATATTAGAGTTAAAATGTGAAAATCAAGGGTTGAAATATATTTAAATTCTTACACCAGACACATTCCTGGATATAGTTCCGTACAATGATTAAGTGTCTATCTACTAATATGAACTTTCAACAAATTCTAAATGAAATCTTTCCTGTAAATATAAGATCATAATTATAAAATTCCTCATTGGAAACTAACGATAATCCATGGACATTGTCAACAAATGAGGATACGGAGGTGGGTAAACGGTAATGTGCCACCAAATAGTGAAAACCGTCGCATGACGCCCGTCCAAATCCCACTTCTGTGACATTTCTCCAGATGAGTTGAGTGAACAAATCTAATAACACATTTTATAAAATAAAATAATGATTGTTATTTTCCTCATTAAATTATATTTTACTAAAATACTTTATTTTTTTGCTCACTTTTGATATTATTTTAATTTTTTTTTAAATTTCATTTATTTTCATAACGACTATAGATTAATTATTGTCCTCCTATTTATTACAAATTTTCAGCACTACTTTTCCAAGTGTTAACAAAATGCAGTGTCGAAAATTTATGATAAATTAAAGAAATTAATTGAATTGGAAGAAAATTTATTTTATTTATTNTGTATTAACAAGTTTAAGGAATTTGAAAATAATATTGTAAAATATATAGATAAATCCAATATCCTTCAATTACCAGAGGAAACCGAATTCAGGCGGGAAAATCCTAGATTACTTGTATGTTTGAAAAACAATATTTCGTAATGAGTAAAATCCTTCCTCAATGCCACTTATTGCTTCAACACCATCGTATGATAGTTTTATAAATACTTGGATAACATCGGATAAATAAGTAAATATTCCATCAAAACAATGAATGGATAAAAAATAAATAATGCATAAGATGGAAAATGTCCATTTTTGTGCCTTCTTAATTTGTATAATTGAATATTAATTTGTAAATATTGATTTATATATTATTATCAATTAAATAATATATTATTATATGAAAAATGAAAGAAAAACTCATTTATTGGAGTGAGTTATATGTAAACAAACAAATATTAAATAGTATGTACAAATGTATTCAATTACAATTGGATCTATATAGTACACATAAAACACATTAAAAGCAATTCTAAAAAATTGCGTTGTTTCGGTAATATCAAATCTTGGAACATGATATCTTCAACAAAATTCGAAAGGGTGTTCCACGGTTGCTTAGTAAAAATAAAAACTAATAGGGAATGCAACATACATAAATATTGTCTAAGACGAACTACGACGTTGCTTTTTCGATTTTTTCTTTTTGTCCTTTTTCTTATGTTTGCTTTTCTTGGATTTTTTATGCTTATGCTTTTTCTTTTATTTTCATCTCCAGAATCTGACTCAAAAGAACTCGATCTTGATTTTGTCCCTACGACGCTTTTCTTTGATTTCTTTTCCTTCCGTACTATGATGTCTCTTGCGGGTTTTTTCTTTGCTCTCTTTTTTGGAACGGGTCTTCTGCTGTTGTTCTAATTCTGAAGATTCGATTTTTTCCATTTTATCCACCAATTCACTTTCATCAATGTTTATCTCTATCGATTCTACATTTGAATCCAGATTCTTTTCAGAGATTTCTATTTCTTCTTCATTTCTCTGTTGCAGTTGATTTGCATTAGCTTTCATAATATCATCTGATTCGATTGTGGCAGATTCTAGTTTCAATTCAACTTTATCTTCAATTTTCGATTGAGGTTTTGATTCCCATCTTGATTCTCTTTTTCTTTCAGCCTTAATATCTGATTTCCTATCAGGGTTAGATTCACTTTTGTCTTCTCTGGCTTCATTCTTTTTACATTCTTTTTCCCAACGCTTTTCATTTTTTTGGTCGTGTTTCTTTTCTTCTTTAGCATCGTGTTTCTTTTCTTCTTTTACATCATGTTTCTTTTCTTCTTTTACATCATGTTTTATATCTTCTTTGATCTCACGTTTCTTTTCTTCTTTGCCATCATGTTTCTTTTCTTCTTTGCCATCATGTTTCTTTTCTTCTTTGCCATCATGTTTCTTTTCTTCTTTGCCATCATGTTTCTTTTCTTCTTTGCCATCATGTTTCTTTTCTTCTTTGCCATCACGTTTCTTTTCTTCTTTGCCATCATGTTTCTTTTCTTCTTTGCCATCATGTTTCTTTTCTTCTTTGATCTCATGTTTCTTTTCTTCTTTGCTTTCATGTTTCTTTTCTTCTTTGCTTTCATATTTCTTTTCTTCTTTGCTTTCATATTTCTTTTCTTCTTTGCTTTCATATTTCTTTTCTTCTTTGCTTTCATGCTTCTTTTCTTCTTTGCTTTCATGCTTCTTTTCTTCTTTCCCTTCATGTTTCTTGTCGTCTTTCGTCTCGTATTTTTTATCTTCTTTATGATCCCGTTTCTTTTCTGCTTTTTGTTCTGATTTCTTTTCTTCTTTATGTTCACGCTTCTTATCATCTTTCGGTTCATGTTTCTTTTCCAACTTTTTTTCTTCAGGTTTTTCTTCTTTACTATCAAACATTATTTCTGCTTCATCTTGATTATCCTCAAATTTAGTTTCCCATTTTCCTATCGCTTTGATTTCTTCATTTTTAATCGATGATTGAATCTCCCATCGAGAAATACGATGTTCTGCTTTCGGATCACGTTTACTTTCTTTTCTATCACTTTTGTCGTCAGTCCGCTTCGATTTATCGCTTTCACTTTTGCTTTTTTTCAATTTTTCATCGCGATCATCTCCTCTTGAACTGTGTTGATAATCGGATCTATTTCGACTTTTACTTTTTTGATCGATGTTGGTTTGTGATTTATTCGAACTTTTAGGCTTATCATCAGCTTCTAGAATTTTGACTTTTCCATCATCGTCAGGTTGTTGTTTTACGTCATTTTCAGTTGATTTTTCCAAAAATACTTCAACATTTGATTTGATTAATTCTTTCAATATAATGTTTTCAATATCTAATTCCGGTTCTTCGTATTGCACTGATTTCTCGGCAGTCATTTTAACAAGTGGTTCAACAGTTGGTTTAATAACGATTTCTTCATTTGTCGTAACTTCTACTGGTGGTTGTTTCGCAGCGTCATCGATCTTTATTATTTGGCAAATAGAGTCAAATAATTTCTCCCTGTGTCTTGATTGATTTAACGCATCAAATGATTGTCGATACTCATCAATATCCATATCCACCTCATGATGCACAGGCCCCTTGACAGGCGCTTCAAAAATCTCTTCTGCGAAGTTATTTTGCCACATGCAGTTTTCATCTACTTTTTTTTCTTTCATTTTCTCATCCTCAATATCTATTTTCGGCCTTGATTTCGACATTTCCATTTCAAATTCATTTTCATTAACTGTCAATTGTATATCCAACTGTTCTCGATTCTCTAAATTCATTTCCTCGTGAAGTTCGTTTTGTTGAGTTTCTTTTTCATTGACTATATTAGGAATCTTATTGGCTAATGTTTCTCGTTTTATTGAGACGCTACTATTTGATTGAGAATCACTAGACTGACTTCCTGATATACTACTGGAACTGCTTTTTCTTCTACGTAACCTAGGTGGAGTAGGTGAAATGCGCCGCCGCCTAGGAACAGCTAATCTTCTTTCATACCGACTTCTGCTTCTTCTTCTACTTCCAACTCTTCTACGTCGATTTATTGACCTTCTTCTTGGATTACTTCTAGATCGACGTCTTCTGCTTCTTGATCTTCGGATACTCCGAGATCTTCTTCTTACACTACGTGACCGTTTTCTACGATCACTTCTCGATCGACGTTTCGGACTGCGAGATCGTCTACGACTACGACTTCTCGATTTTTTAGAACTCCTAGATCGTCTTCGACTACGACTTCTTGATCTTTTAGGACTGTTTGATCGTTGTTTACTACGAGATCGATTCTTTTTACTTTTAAATCGTTTGTTAGGTATTCGATTTGAAGCAACATCTTTTAATTCAGGTGGAACTTCTTGCTTTGCTTCTTCAAGAATCATAATTAAATCTTGTGCTTGCTATGAGTAATTAAATATGACACTTAAATAATACCAAATTACTCTTGGTTTGTCTTTCATGGGATTGAAAAATGTATAAGCGATTCCCTTTTTACCACTTCTAGCTGTCCGACCGATTCTATGTATATAATCCTCTAACTTGCTCGGATAATCATAATTGATGACATATTCAATATCATCGATATCTGAAACCAAATGAATTAATCACAATAAATGCCATTACCCTTAAACCAATAACGAGCAAAAAAAAGATGATGTTAGCTATTAATAGCGCAACAATTAACAGGGTCAATTGTTTTCCGTGTCAGAATCATAAATTTCAAATTATCATATTAAATCGTTTAAATATCAAACAAATCGGTGAATAATAAAAATAATCAATAATTTTCAATTAATAAATAATTAAATATCAAATAAAAAATAATCAATTAGTTCATTCGAATAATATAAATGTAAAATCAAAATAAATTTGAAAATTTTGGGTTTTAAATATAGATTTTGAGAGCTCGTTGAAAAGGTTTGTTCGATTTTGATTGATTTTAGATTTTTTGCTATCATCTATTGTTAATTTTAGAAATTTGTCGATATTTTTGATATTTGAAATGAGTTTATTAAAGTTGCTGAATCTGTAGAATGCAAAAAACCTTTTATTGTATTGGTTTGAGATCATTTTTTCTATTTAGTGATTTAGTTTTGATTTTAGACAAGTAAACTGCTATTACTTTTAAAATGAAGTCTTCTAAGTATATATAGGTAATATATATACAAGTAATAACTAACTGCTTTTTAAAAATAAAATCCTACTTGAAAGCGTTAAAAGTGATCAAATGGTATTACAAAACTTCTTTTTGGTGGTTTATGAACTCCTTTTCCTATATTATGTACTTCTTGTACTGTTTTGGATATTATTGTGAAAATCAATTATTATACCTTTGATTATATGGATTTCCAAAAAAAGACTGACGATATAGAAAATATAATTTAGAGTGAAAAGAGATATTTAAGGCAGTAGTAGAAAATCACGAAATTTTTATTGATGACAATGGACTCTTTGATGAAGTTACGTATTGTTCAATGGAAGATAACTTTCATTGGATAGAGATAAAATATTTTTAAATGGAACATATTCCTATGAATAATTGGAAATTACTTGCTTACTGGGTACAAATGTGATAGTTGAATGAGTATTTTCAATTATTAATTATCAACAGTGAATCTCCAGTATACACGTGAAGGATTTTGTAATGTTTTAAAAGAAAATGACATTATTGAAAAATATTCATTCTTTTCGGGTTTAAAAATCCTGGCTACCTTAGTTAGAGGCCTTAGTAGTGCTAAATACAGCTATATTGACGATTTGTAATTTCAAAATTTAAAAGCTTATCTATAACTGTTATTAATGTTAATCTCCTAATTTCAACCATAGAATAGATATTAAAAACAGCCTTAATAGAAAATTTCCCATATTATGCCTCAAATAGCTGAAAATATCTCAATGCCATTGTAACTTTATGTTTATTTACTGTCCTATTTTATACTAAAAACAACCGTTTTGAGTCCACATCGTCATTGAGACGTCTTTAACAGCTAATATTAGAAAATTAATGATAGAAATGCAATTAGTAAACTCTTATCGTAAAATTTGTAAATGACTAGAAATAATTTGTTTAAATAGATTAAAGAAAATTCGAAATAGAAATTAATTTTCCTAGAAGCATATTTTTTAAGAAGTGAAACTCGAAAAATTTATTTCACAGCACTTTCAACTCTTACAAAAAAAATCTCTCAGAATCTCCCTTTAGTAATTTTATGTAATGGATAATATAAATATAGCATTTATAAATTATATATTATCATTGATTATAAATAATTAAATTTATTGATTAATTTTAATGGATATTAATAGAAATAGCATAAATAGTATGTATAAATTATATATTATTATTGATTATGAATAATTAAATTTATTGATTAATTGCAATGGATATTAATGGAAATATAATAAATAGTTTTTTTAATTATATATTATTGATTATAAATTAAATTCATTGATTATAAAAAATTTAATTTATTGATTATAATTAAATTTATTAATAAATTATTATATATAATTAATGATTATGGATAATTAAATTGCAATTGTAATTGATATTAATAGAAATATAATATATAGATTTTATAAATTATAGATTATGATTAATTAAATTTATTGATTATTATAAACCATTGAAAAAAATCTCAAAACAGTTGCCAGTCAGGGAATAGTGGAAATTTACACAATATTCAAACTGAAGTAAAATGTTCAAGGATGCAAATGTGAGGGCCTCATTGGACAGTTATGCGTCCATATAACTTGCGTAGCATATTTCCACCACTACATCACCTGTCAATTTTGGCACTTGGGAATTATATTTTCAATCAACCGAGGAAAACGATTGGCCCTGATTAATTGTATTAATATTATACAATTATTGATATTGATATTGATAATGATGATAATGATAATAGTAATAACGATAATGAAATCATGTTACCAAATTGTCAAAGATGATCATATCATGACAATGAAGATAGATTAGACAATTACTCTAATACGCACCCCACGTACTCCCATAAGAGACCGTTGTCTATGTGTCTTTCTGTGTGTCATTGAAGTCGCGCCGAGTGATCACCAGAACCACGATGTCGTGTCGTGTCACAAGCTTTCGTGGTGGGAAATCCGTGACAAAAACTGTGGCTCCACCGACCACCCCGGTCGACGACAGAAATCTCTGAGGCTGATGAGCTATTTGGCCACAGCAGACCATCATTCGGTCATCAGCAACACGATGGACGAGACCACTCCACCGGCACGTGTGAGAAATTACCGTCTTGGTGCACACAGATTATATGCGCGCACACGGCTAACATAGCCCATTTATGCACATATCAGCTTAGTCCCGGTAAATGCGCCGCTTTGTTGTAACGGCTTGTGTGTCTAGTAAACATCGACACTATTTTTCATTGTTTCATCAAATAATAACAACAACAATTATTATTATTATTATTATTATTATTATTATTATTATTATTATGATTATTGGAAAATTATTATAATTATTTTAAAAATTATACAAATTATATAATAATTGATAATTTACCGAGTCCTCTAGAAGCCACATCAGTTGCTATTAAGACATAGCATCGACCAACACGAAAATCTGGAAAAATGTTACTAATATTAAATTTGAAAACTGAATAATTAGCAAATCAATATTTTAAATGGGTAATAACCAGAACTGGGAAACAGAAAAGAACTCAGGAACTCAATGAGCCTCATTAAATTAGAACTATAGAAATTTTTTTTAATCGGAACCAACACCGGAACCATCTTAAAAAATGTCCAAGTGGTTATAAAACGTTACTTTAATTAACACATATTAAGTTCATTTAACCTTCCGAATTTTCTAATAAAAAAGTACATAAGTCTATTTAAGTAATAACTTTAACGCTTTGTCCTGACTATGTAGCTTTTGATATACTTTGTATTCAAATTGGGGATGAATTCTAGATTATATTATAGAAAAATTGGACAATAGATGGTTAAATAAACAAAAAAATATATAAATTGAACTTATGATTTGTCAGTAATGTATACAAAATTTCCTTAATATATAAATACAACCATAGCTTTCAAATAGAATCAACAAAGTACTTTTTCTCTATCGAATGATGCATAATTTGTCAAATTTGGACAAATATTTCATATAATAATAATTTCCATAATTTTGATTGAATTTAACTATTTCCGGCTGATAATATAATTTTAACATAGCTTTTAATTTTAATCGGCAACATACTGTTTTTATTCCAATGTTATCTGAAAATCGACTTTTCTCTATCGAATGATGCCTAATCTGTCAAATTTGGACAAGTATTTCTTTTAGAAATGTTACTTATATTTCTAATTGTAAGATTTCATATAATAATTCTTGCTCTAATAAATTATATTAATTAATATTAAATTCTTAAAATCGATTCATATAAACTATAAAAGTAAATTATTACATTTGTGATTTTTTAATTTGTGATTTCCATCTTTATCACTTGGTATTTTATAATATCGTTATTAATTAACCCATTAACTTTTTAAAGACTAATTTTTCGTAAACATATGAAGAAACCAGAATTTACTTTATTGACCCACAGCAAAGAGATGTATTATTTTGTTCATTAAATTAAAATACAGGGAAAATTTAAGAAAAAAAGAAATTAATCAATAATTTTCAGAAATAATTCTGTCCGAATGAACCGAATTTTTTTTCAATGATTATTGATTTTCGATAGCAATCGATAATAATTCATGCATTGAAAATATAATAAAATGATATAAATAGATTCTTACCTTGTAAAACCTTTTCTCTTTCTCTTTGAACCTTATCGCCATGCATAGCCATACAATCGATTCCTTTTCTAACGATAATCCGACATAGATCATCAACTTTTCTTTTGGTTTCCGAGAATACTAAAGATCTTTTTCGTTTGTTATCACATAATATTTCAATCAACCTTTCTTCTTTCTCCTTCTCGTCCAAAATTTCTACTTTTTGTTTAATATCGGGATTAGCATGTAGATAAAGAGATCCGACATTGATTTGGACATAATTTTTTAGAAAATCTCTTGCTAAGTTTTGTACTTCTTTTGGCCATGTCGCTGACCACATAAGCGTCTGTCTGTCTGGGCGCACTTGGGACACGATTTTACGAATATCCGGCTCAAACCCCATATCAAGCATTCGATCTGCTTCGTCAAGAACCAAATATGTACAACGTCGTAAATTAGTTCTAAACAATTTTGAAATTAACAAAGATTTAGAAGTAAACATTATAATAAAAAATTTATTTTTAGTATAATTAACAAAAAATATTTAAAATAAAAATAATACTTTATCACAAAAAAAAATGAAATTCTGACCAACATTAAATGATTCACAATACTATATATAAATATTTTCGAGTTATTTGTGAGATAAATAATAATTTATTCTAAAAGTTTATATAAAAGAGAATAAAATTATCAAATTAAGTATTATAATGATTAAAAATGTTTAGTTTATTAAAAATATCTTAATTAAATCATACATTTTATCATTAAGAAAATCGATTAAACGCCCTGGAGTTGCAATAACTATTTCTGGATTCTTGTTTAGTTGATGAATTTGACTGTTTCTCGAAGCACCCCCATAGCAACAGGCAATTTTGATTTTAGCATAATCTGAAAATTCGATTGCAACTTTTTCCACTTGCTGGGCTAATTCCCTTGTAGGAACTAGTATTAAACAAATGGGACCATCACCACTCTGTACCGGTGGTTGTGCCTCTATATGCACAATAGCTGGAAGCAGGAAAGAAGCTGTTTTCCCTGATCCTGTTTGTGCTATTCCAACAACATCACTACCACTTAAGGCCATAGGCCAACCTTGACTTTGAATTGGAGTTGGCCTAATCCATCTATTGTCTTTAATAGCATTCATTATAAAATTTGGAAATTGAACTTCTTCAAAACACAAAACAGGATTAGGAACGTTTTCGCCTATTATCGTTATGCCATTCTCTTTCCGGAATTTCTCGACTTCCGAAATATTTCTATTTCTCACAACTGAAATCTCTTTATAAAAGTTTTTTTCAAATTTCATTAATTGAATATCATTCCAATCTGGTGGTTTAAGCTTATTCTCAACCGTACCATTTTTGAGTTTTGGACTTTTAATATTAATTTTGGATGATTAAATACAAAAATATATAAAAATACAAGTTTTACCTCGATGGTGAAGATGATGTTGAAAACCGACCCATATATTAATATGAAGTCCTAAATTTAAATTATATTTAATAAAACAAAAATTAATATTTAGAAGTAGAAATATTATATAAAAATATTATTATAAGTAAATTATCACTTGAAAATCACTTGAAAAAGGCAGTGCCGAAAATTTGTGAATATCAAAAATACATGGATATATTTACTGGTTCATAGTCTAGCTTTTTAATAAATACAATTAATGGAAATATTATATATGTTAACTAAAATAAAATTTTGATATGAATTAAATTCACATTTTAATTTGAATATTTTCATGTTTCATTTTAATATTTATATATTTGAAATTTATTTTTAAGGGGTTTGAAAAGCTCATTATCATTTCAGTAAATTAGGCTTGCTTATCGTGATAGAAAATCTCTGGGAGATTCATATATTGAATAGGGATTTTTTTATCAAAACGTCATTTATAATTGATTCATTCATAACCATTATTATTTTCTGCAACTAAATTTCAATAATTTCATTTCTTCATCTTTTCATAATCTTAATGTGTTTTATTCACAATTAAAGAATTGAATTTACAGAGCCTTCCTGCATTTTTACAACTCTCTTGCCCCTAGAAAAATTGTCTACTTCGTAAAAAAATATTTTTGCCCCTGAAAAAATTCCTGCGGACGCGCATGAATTGGAAGTCGTTATATAGAAACTCTAGGAATAAAAAATGATGGTAAACGTCAAAAATAATGACAATTGGTGTTTTTGTATAGCATTTTATCTATTTTAAAACATGATGTCATCGGAAGAGCCCATAGAAATAAATGTTATAGCTATATCAGGTTTTTAACTGAATTAAATTATGACATGAAGTTGAAAGGCATTAGGAAATTTGAGGCTAAGAATACTGGATTGATAATAAATGTGTTTGTTATGACACAGTGGTGGGAACCTTTTTTGTCGCCTCCAAATGGGGCCGCAGTCAAAAAGTATTTTAACATTAATAATTTTCATTTTGAATCTTTTGTGTATATACAGTTAGTAATTAAAATAATGTTTATAATCAGTCTCCACATTTGAAAAATACAGCTGTACGAAATATTCTGGAAAATGTTTATTATTTCTATATCGAAAAATTGTTTCAAATAAGTCATCATTTCACAAATAAGCGCTCAATAATCTTTTTTATTTATCTACATACGTTTTTTATTTATGGGTGTGAATGATTCCGTTCTTTGTACTCTGCGGGATGCTTGTACAGTAAGTTAATTATATACAATTCAGTAGTTACAAGTATTTTTACCTGTAAATCCTCAAAATTCAAGGTTTTTTATATATATTAAGATTTATTTAGATAAGGCTCCGGAGGCTTCACATGAAGCTCAGAGAGGCGCAGGTTCCCCACTCGTGTTGTAACCCAACAAATAAGACAACATATAATGGCTATATTTATTAGAAAAGCTTGACTATGAATCAATAAATATAACGATGTTTTTGATATTCACGAATTTTCGGCATTGCCTTTTCAAAAAAAGATCCGTAAATATCAAAAATATTGATATATTTTCTGATTCATAGTCAAGCTTTTTTAATAAAAACAATGGAAACACAGAGCGCAAAGTTTACTTTATCACCCAATACCCGTTGAGTAATCAATGTTAGAACTGTATCGAATTGGTGAATGCTTACCTTTGTACATCGGCAAGCACTCAAGCGGTTCGCGGACTGCCGTTAGAAAGCATGTGTCAGGCTTACGTTCAGGTCCCATAATTAAAGATTAGCATCCAACCCTGACAGGCACTACTGCTCAATTCGACTTTACTCAAAACAGTCCTACATTGTACTTATTTATAACTAAATCAAAAAGCTTAGAGACTGAAACCATTTATTTACGCATTAATGGTACGCACATCTCCCCTCCCTTCTTATTCGAACATTATGCGATACGCGCTACTTTGTTTCAGCTATGCTTCACTATTGGACCACTCCGATTTGTTACTCTGTAGCCCCTACCGTTGTGGACTGTCCCTGAGTGATTAGGAATTGCTCTATAACGACCTGGTTTATTTGAGTTTCCAACTGACGAACCCAGATCTTTAACGCACGGGTTTTCATTTAATTCCCAACCCTTGTGCTTGCAAGTGGCTGATCTGCTTCATTCACTTCTGCATGACCTTGGGACAGAATCATTTACCCTCTAGTTCGTGCGTCCTTCCCTTAAGTTTTTCGACACGAGTCCTCAGCGTATTCATCAGTTGTAGGGCATCTTTACGGTCCGCTCGAATATTCTCCCCCAATTGTAACACTGACAGATGACCATAATGAATCAAGGCAAGTTATACTGACATTTTGAGAGATAAATTATGAAAGAATAACAACGAAAATTTAGATTCCCCCCGTTTTCCCATCGCCCTGTATTTTGTAATTACCTTTTCGCCTATCAATTCCGATACGAGATATACCACGTATACTTTGGCAGTCATGTCAGGTTTGGACACGCGTCTGCACGGGTTGTAATCATTTGTTACTCTGAGAACACTCGAGATTATTAGTTATTTCTATTAGTTATTTCTAAGAGTCCGATTGATTTTAATCGTCATGATCAAGATCCTTGCGGTAGGTTACAGCTTATCAAAATTTTTGCGCGATTATGCACGGATCCAAGTAAAAAGACGTGGTTTCTTCTACAATGCTTCATCCTGAATTGCCAGAACGCCAACCTATATGTTGGTCATCCTAGTGTGCTCCTACCAGTGGCGTAGCCAGAAATTTCAGAGGGGGGTGCAAAATATTTTTTATATTAAAAAAAGTCCTAGAAATTCGTAATAAGTTTTGCCCTCAAAACCCCAGAGCTATTTCGAATGAATTTGATAAGTATATTTAAACATGGTAATAACATTTATTCTTGATCAAAGGAATTCACACGTCAAGTCGTTGTTTTCCTTTGCGGAACTCGCATATAAATTCATCAAAATTAACTTCCGTGTCACGATGAATGCTCAGAAACATTAGTCCGTTGAGTCTTTCCTCTCCTGTTGTATTTCTGTCGTCCGTTTTAAGTTACGTCAGCGGTTGTTATGGGAATCACATTATAGATTTTCAGCAATCGGAACACGTTTGGGAACATTTCTTGAGGGCAAGCTTTTAAATGTTCCATTGAAGTCCGTGGTTTTACTGTTGCATTTCCAAGTCTTTTCTGCCACATCTCAACTTCTCCGAAAAACATCTGCACTGATCCGTTCAAATCTTCCACGTAGAAATGGTAAAGTTGCATAAGACTGTTCTGAACTTCTCTGCTCAACAGCCACTCTGGGTTGAACATTATATTTTTGAAATTTGCAAGCACTGCGTTTTCTCGAAATTTTTCTTTGAGCTCTCGACATACCGAATTCAACAGCGGGATGAACAGACAACTATAATAAAACTCTACAGGCTGCTGATTTATTCCATCTAATCTTGGCCTTCCTTTATTTTTCAGCAATGAAATTTCAATTTCAAAGCAAGATGCTACGTTAGATGCTTCTTTGAATAAGGTTTGAAAATAGTCTTTGCTGTTCTCAGTAACCGTCTCAAGCTTCTCGATGAGATCATTGGCCGATGCTATGGCAGTGCTATAATCTATTGAAGGTGATTGCAGAAGCCGACTTAACGGCACGTTGAAGTTGAACACGAATTTTAATGTGACAAGAGTAATAATGAAGTCGAAAGTCGACGCTGTGTTAAGAAAACCTTGAGCTTTCACATTATCTTCGTTGTTACTCCGTTCCGAAATTACATTCAACACGTCAATTGTTGGCTCGAAAAGTTCGAAGAATGTGTTGACTGCTTCGTGTCGTTCAATCCAGCGCGTTTCGCAAGTATTTTTTAGCTTTCTCCTAGCAGTTTCTGGCGTTGTTTTCTCGATTGATTTGCCAAATTCAACTTGTTTTTTCGGTGAGTTTAAGAAGTTGTAGATGCTTTTAATTGTGCCAAGACACAGAGTTATCTGCTTTACTTTGCAGCTTTCTCCAATGACCAAGTTTAATCGATGACTGAAACAATATACGTAAGTAACCAGAGGAAATTTTCCTGGACCATTGCCGAAACGCCTGATTTCCTTCCACTCATCACTCTTGCTCCGTCTAAGCCAATTCCTCGACACTTTTCCATTTGTAACTTCATCGTGTTTGCCACGCTTAACAATGAGTCAGTAAGTCCTTTGGCAGTAACATCACACAAATCCGTGAGCATTAAAAATGCTTCAACAATATTATCGGCATCAATGTCGATAAAACGGAGTCCAATCGACATTTGTTCTATTCCGGAAACATCCGATGACTCGTCGGCGAGAATAGAGAAAAATTCAGACTTTATAACTTTCTGAAGAAGCTTCGTCAAAGCAATCTCATTAATTATAACGATTATTTCGTTCTGCATTGTGCTACTTAAGTATGTAGCATTTTTTGGCGAACTTTCTAATGCATTCCGGAAAAAATCGTCCCTCGAAGCAAGAAGTCTAATCAGATTTCTGAAGTTTCCGTCGTTGATGCCCTGTTGGTCGTTAAATATCCCGCCAGAATCTTTATGCCCTCGGAACGGCAATGACTGTCGAGCGAGATAATTGATGGTGTCAAAAATTCCTTCCAAAAGAATCAAATTTTGCTTTCTTTCAACTTCTTTCTGCCTCGTCAACAGTCGTTCAATGGTTATTTCGGGATTTTTGTTGACTACATAGAGAGTTTTTGCTGTTTCAATTGATCGTAAATGGTATGGCGCTTTTGCATGAGCAGTGAAAGTTTCACGGCACTTTTGGTAATTCTTGAAAGGTGTTCGGACAAGCAGTGATCCAACTTGATCCCCGATCGCAAAGAAAAAGCAAAATTTGCAATAAAGTCCATCTCCTGCAACCGAGTAAATCAGCCAATCAAACTCACATAGCCAGTGATAACTTAATTTCCGCTTTGTTGCTCCTTTCTTTACTGCCGAGAAACTGAAGTGTGGTGGAGGATTTTTAAGCTTGCCCAAAGCATCAATTTTTTCAGAGTCATTTAATTGTGACCGCCGATATGACTCTATATCAGCTTCTTGGCTTTGAAAGGCGCTACGTTCCTCCTTTTGTTCAGACCCCCTCCTTTTTCGGCCACCGGTAACTCGAAGTTTTGATCGGAATCGTTTTCCTCCGTATCAACTTTTGATGTCTTAGCAAAAAATTTGGAAAGCGAACTCTGATGATGTTTTTTCATGGCTGTAAATCGATTAAAAATTAAAATTCAATGCAAGTAAAGACATAAAATATAGTTGCTATTTACTGCAACTTTACGAAATATGAAACTAATTTTATCGAGCACTAACTATAATAATGTTTATTTACACTGTATCGTCCCTTGAAAAATTTATTGAGCCATTCCATTAGGACAATCTTCGATATTCAATTAATAGAAGCTTCTTGGCTCAATTAAATGTCTCATGAGACAATTATTCGGACAAAAAAAACCTAGCATTTCAATTATTTCGTCTGGAAGAAAGGGTGCAAAAGCACCCTTGCACCCCCTAGCTACGCGCCTGGCTCCTACTCTTTCATTCAATGTATTCAATAAATGTTTAATGTTATTTTATTCGGATGGTTCATTGTTCTCAACATTCTTGCAGGGGCCCGCCCTTGTATTTTGTTTGCAAAGTTTGCTCTCGTTTTTGTCCTGTTATAATCTTGTTATTCACTGTTGATTTTTTGAATTTTTGAGTAGGGATCTGCTCTATTATTAGCTTTGCAAATAGCATTTATACCTTATCGATGAATTTATTAATTGTTTACATACCGAATTCTGAACATTCGTCTAAATTTTAGTTTCCATGAAGTTATTTCTGAGCTTCGATGTAAGATATTAAAACTTGAATGAGAATTAACCATTATTTTATTGCTTAAAGTCTATTTATTTGCTTTCGAAATCTTGAACCTGAATTCACCCGTATTCCCCTGGTTTCATTTCATTTTCCTATCGTGAAGGTAATCTGTGCTAGCTACAGAAATGTTTTTGGCAGGGGTCAGTCCTTATCTCCTTGCTCCAGTCTTATTTCTAAGTTTTGATATTTGCCACTCAAAATTTGGACTGGGGTTTTATGGCAGCCATATCATATTCTAGTTTTTCTTATTATTTTATAGTAATCTTGATTCTTAATTCCTTTTTAAAATTATTTTGTGGAAATCTTTTGCATTTGCATTTCTACTTTTCTTTTATCTACTTCCCTCAATTAATTAATTTTTCTGTAATAGTTCGCAAAGGGACATACATATTCTGATTCTGCTTGTCTTGAAAAGTCATCATTGAAGTGTTTTCATTACTCGGCTTTTGACTTAATTTACTATTATCCCTGAATAAAAATTATGTACAATATGCATTGGCGATAAACAAGGACATGTGCAATGCAAGTGCATGACGGACATGCAGAAATTTTCTTTGTCTTTCCAATGACATATAACTGGTTATCATAAGTCCTGTATGTCGGTAAATTTACATGTTTAATTTGTAATTTTCCCCTTAAAATATGCCCCATAGTGACGTTTTTATATACATATACACACATTTTGAACCATAAAATACATAATTTTTATAAATTTTAACAAAATTACATTTTTTTCTTTAAAGTTGTTAAAATGTTCCTTAGTAATTACGAATAACACCAGTGATGTCCAAACTACGGCCCGAAGGCCAAATCTGGCCCGCCAGCTTCAATTCTTTGGCCCTCGAAGCGTTTAATAAATCATGTAATTTTATACAAAAATTTAATTTTTTTTTCAAAACTCAATCAACGAAAAAAAATTTACCATTTTTATTTTTTAATATCAAAATTGTTGAGGATACCTAAATAATAATTCATAAAGAAATAAATAAAATTACCTGGGGGAAGATCACCATGATAAACGGGACGATCGATAGAGACTCAGAAAAGAAAACGGATGTGAAAAGAAATTAAAAATGAGAAAGAGAAAGGAAATAAAAGTTATCAAACAGGAAAATAAAAATCAAGGTCAGTACTAATTAATTAGTACAAAATTTAAAAGGAATTTTGAGATCGGAGAAAAAGGAAAACAACAATATCCTTATCTCGGCAGCTTGCGAGTGATAATAGAATTGATGGAAGAAGGCGGCCAAACAAGAAAGGAAAAAGGGAAAAACAACTTGACAGCTGTCAGAGATAAAAATGGGACAGTCGGGGAAAGCAGGAGAAGGAAAGTGGAAAAACACTACAAGAAGAAGCGAACTATATAAGTGAAAACTGGTGAACAAGAAATTAGAACCAAAAAGGGAGAACAAATTTGTAAAAGTGAGAACAAAAGAGACGACAAATTTAGAAGGAAAATTAGAGACAAAGTGAAGCGAAATTGAAAACGATTTGAGAGACAATTTGAGATACTAATCGAGAGACGATTTGAGATACGATTTGAGATACGATTTGAGAGACGATTTGAGAAATAAAATTATTGGAGAAAATTAGATGTTGGACGAAACGTTGTTGGACAAACAATTGTCAAAAGTAATTGTAAAGGAATTAATTGTGGAAAATAATTATTTGAGAAGAGTTGAAGAAATGAATTAGTTGAATAATAAAACGAAAAGAAGTTATTTGATTATTTGAATAAAGTTTGGAAGAAAGTCAAAGAAAACAACCAGCTCAGAATCCCAGTTTAGAAACCAATCAGTGATTTGTGATCTTTTAATCCGGTGTTATACACAAGTGCTATTCCTCATCGAGTGTTGTAATAAGCATTGTATAGTCACCAAGCAGAGTGTTGAATTTATTGTCAGTGTCAAGTGAAAGTTTATTTGTGATTATTAATAAAGATTTCTGTTGTCAAGTGTTATTTGTGAATTATATAAAGACACGCTTGGAGTCAGAGTAATGTTGGTTACTTAGGGGTGTGTCATTTTAAATTTTAAATACGTTAGGGGTAATCATAGGCATTCACTCGACTCTTTCCTAAGCACCTCCATGGCTATTGTACTTTAAACCATTTGTGTACCCATGGTGACGACCATGTTGGTACTGTACACAAAGGCGAAAAAACAATGAGCAGGTGAGCTCTATTGCTAAAACTACTCCCCATTGTATTTTCTCTTCGGGTTCTAGACGGTCGATAGAAGGTCTTACGTCATCGATCATTTTCTATTTCTACTTTTCTATCTCATTCGGCTATGGTCCTCATTTCTAGATGTTTTTTATTGTTTCCTTTCAAGATTTTGTGCAGGGATGCGCCCTTATTTTTCTATTAATAAAGGTTGCTAGGTATTTTTCTTGATATTTATGAATATTTAACCTATCTCGCAAAAAATTTGAGCAGGGATCGGCCCTTATTTCCAAATTAATCCACACTTGCCATAATATTTAAATTGTCCTTCAAAAAAAATTTGAGCAGGTATCTGCCTGTATTCTTAGTCCTAACCTATTTTTGACCAAAGTACTTCCAGCGACGGACCCGTGGAGAAGCCTCCACATTTCGGTCCGAAATCAGCTGCGCGATTGAAAAGCCAGCATACCCACCAGTCTGAGCATCCCGAAGGAACCCCAAACCATAATATGCTGGATCTCAATTCCACGGCACCATCATTCACAATCAACAACTAATATAATTGAACTCAATAAAACTATTATTTAAAACTTGAAACTAAATGAAATTAAACCATTAAAAAGGACAACAAAAGAAAATTTAACTGAGACATTAATTGCATATAAAATTTATTAATTAAAACACTTCGTAAAAATTACAATAAGAATAAAAAATAAATTACCAAATCCACGATGGCATAAAATCGAAAACTGAGAGCTTTACTGTCTGCAAATTACATTGTGGTGCTGAAAAAAAAAGTTTTGCAAATGAATTTGTGATCAGTATTTATACTGATTTTGAATGCGCATTCATGCATGCGCTGTCACTCTATCCAATCAGAGTGCGAGAAATTTTGACTTAATTTTGCATACATGCATGAGTGTGTGCAATTATTTATTTGTTTTTAATTTCATTAATTTAATTAATTAATTATTTAATTTTTATTAATTTTAATTTTATAAATTTTATAATTTAAATAATTTGAGTTATATTAATTTTTATTAATTTAAACATTTTTATCTTTAAATTTAATAAGTTACATAACCATTTAATTCTATAAACTTTACAATTTACATGCTAACTAATTTTATTATTTTGACGATTTAATTTTTATATTGTTTAAATAATTTTCAACTACTTCTATTTTACATTTTATTATTTTTCTATCGAAATTTTTAAGTGTTAAATTTTTCTGTTAAATTTATTTATCTCTTTATTCTATTATACGGGGTTTATTGACTCTTAATGTGTGATGAAATTTATTTTATTTATTTTATATTAAACCTTGGTCATAAATTTTTTTAACTTTGCGGTTTTTGTGTTAGGTATTTTCGATCGATTAAAACAAACTCTCAGTTCTCGGTTTCAGCCCAACAAATCACTCCGGGACCCGTTAAAATTGCGTCCCGCAATTCTGTTAGACATATGAATTTCCCAGATCATAGTCTATTACATTTCCATTAACCCATAAACATACTATAACAGTTTAAGACATGTTAAATTTGAATTATCCGAAAAAGGTCTAAGCTAAAATTCAAGCAGTTGCCACATACAGTGACTGGTCATAATACACATACATACTTATACCGTGTCCAAACTCAAGTCAAGTCACATGCAACAGTTTTATTTCTGGATCAATTCTTCAGTTGGTTGTTTCTTCTCGTTTCTGGGTTCGGTTTCAATCTTTCGGCTGGGTTGTGTTTGATTCCTGTTGTTGATTTTCATAGTTAGCTCGTAATTTTTTATTGAAGATCATAGGATTCTCTCTATCAGGGTTTGACTGTTTTCCCTGATTCTCTTTGAATTTTTAGGCTGGGATTCTGGTTTTCTGGATCATTTGATGGTATGTGACAGACCTTGCTCAAGGGTCTTCGGAACTTTTTGTTTAACTGGGTGATTTGACACATTGATTTTTCTTTTGGTTTTTCTCGGTGGTTTTGTTTACGGTATTGCTCTTATTAAGGGATTTTCTTTCTTTGATGGGTAACTCAATTTATCTTCGATTTGGATCTAAGTTCGCTTGAATTGATTAACTTTCCAATGTCACTGGGTCTGTGACTTTCGTCTCATTTATCAGGATCTTTTACCGTTCTTTGTTTAGGGGTTCCAAATTAGGTATTACTTTTAGATATTCGTTTAACTCATTCTTTCCGGGTTTGCACTTTTATCTTTCTTCTGGATTTATATTCTTTCTTCTCATTTGGGCCTCTGTTCTCCTTTACCACTGTGAGGGTTCAAATTTAGTATTTTTCCAACTGATTACTTGATCCATTTCTATTTTAATTACTTATACATCGATCCTTTGCTACATTATACATCAATTTTTACATATGTACACTAGGGTGGGTCGAAATTTTTTTTTTTCTCCAAACATGCCTAAAAAGTTGTGCTTATGCTAGAAAATGAAATATCCCTGCAAAAGACTGCTGTTTAAAAGGGTTTACAGGTCCCAACTTTTGTTTGTATATATTAGTACTATCCCAGTAAAAATGCTCGCACACGTGCCTTTGTAAATTCATCCTGCAAGCAGTCACACGCTTGCAGAAAGACCATTTTTGACATGCTCTATTCACAAGTCCAAGCTAACGCGTGCATGTATAGAGAGGTTAATTCACGGAAGCACCTTCACACAAGCACTCACAAAGACAATTTCTTCTGAACAATACTAACACACACACTACAGTCAACACATAATCCACATGGATACTACTAGTCAGTCTAAACTCAGATAATTTAATTTGTTTCGATTGGATGTCAAGTGTTTGCTGGACCTAATTAAAAAAGTTAACTTGATGATTCACTTTTATTTTGCCAGAGCTGAGTACAGAAGAGCAGTTATGAAGGGACAGAGAAATAAGCAATTTCGCAAAACAAGAAGTAAATCACGTCATTGTCTGTTTGGTCAAACTTGTGAACTACCCAGAAACCAATTACCTACTTGTGAAGATGTGTTTCGTGATTACTGTTACAATGAGAAATGTACGCAATTTCATACTGGCTTTAACGAACAAGCAACTCTTCTCGCAAATAAGGTGAAGGAAATTTATATGAAGGCAAGTATCCCAACTGTTGAGTTCAGTAGTATTGTGGTTCGTGTCAAGCGACTAATATCAAAAGTGCGTGAATTAGAGAAGTATCCAGAATGCAAGAGGTCATCTGCCAAATTTCAAGATAAGTTAAGCTCGTTTTCCAAATTGTTTGACATATGTTGCTGCAAATGTTTTAATGATGGTGCTCGTGGAAGAAGTCAGTGTACATGCCGATTGGCCTTGAAAATTCCTACCTTAGAGTGGGAGTTCTGGATTGACCAACAAACTACCAGAAACATGAAAATCGGAAATACGGACAGACAGGAAACCTCAAAATTGAAGAGAAAACAAACGAAAAGCAGCCCTACAGGAAAAGGAAAACAAATGAAAAATGAAATAATGGACACTGAAGTTAACGATCTACATCCGACCTCAAGAAGTGACACGGAGAGTGAAGCCGCTAGTGATGAAAGTAAAGATAAGTTAGACAATTCAACAGAAAGCTCAGAGTCAAGCGTAGAAGAATGTGATGAATTTCAAAATAGAAGACATTATCCTGAATTAAGTAAAGCTGTTGACAGATGTGGTGTGAGCAACAGAGACACGTGTTTTGCTAGTAAACGCTTTTCTGAAAGATATGGAACTGTTATCCTCTCAAACAATCATCGATCCCGCAAAATTACGGCGTCAGAGAAAGTACTGGAGGGAGAGAGAAATTGAACAGCATTCAGCAGAAGCGAAAAACTTGATTTGCCTCGGTTTCGACGGGAAACAAGATTCCACCTTACTTCATAGAAGGATCCTAAAAGAGGAGCATTATGTGATTGTCGCCTTTCCAGGGATACATATATCGATCATGTTGTACCTCAAAGTAGTAAAGCTGTGGATATTGGCAAAGAAATCATGTCAATCATCGTTAGCACGCAGTCCTCACTGACCCTTCAAGCAATTGTGTGCGATGGAACCAATACAAATACCGGAAAAAATAATGGAATAATCAGAAGACTCGAAAAAAGCCTAGGGCGACCTCTACAATGGCTGATATGCTTGTTGCATGCAAATGAATTGCCATTCAGGAAGTATTTTTCAGTCGTCGATGGTGGAGAAACAAAAGGTCCAAAAACGTCATGTGGTGAAATAGGAAGCGTTCTTGATTTTGATCCAAAAGACAAGCCCGTAGTAGCCTTTATGTCCCTTCCTGGAAAGGTCGTAGATATTAGTGAAAATGTCAAGAAAGAATTGAACACTGATCAATTGTATTTCCTCAGAGTATGCTTGGCAGTCCAGAAAGGGTACCACAACAACAAGGATGTCCCTTTTCTACAAATGGCACAACCAGGAAATTTGAATCACAGTCGCTGGCTAACGAAAGCTAATAGAATTCTGCGACTATATATGTCCGAAACTGCTCCATCTGAACCTCTCATGCGAATAGTGAAATTTATTGTCAATTTCTATGGACCGTCATGGTTTTATATAAAGACTCACTCGTCATGCCAAGATGGTGCAAGAAATATTTTTATATGCTCCAACTTCTGCAGGATTTGGATCCATCAGACCAAGAAATCATCTTTCCTGTCATTCAGAACAACAATTACTTCTCACATCCAGAAAATATACTCCTAGCTGCTGTTGGTGATGATGATGAAGAAATCAGAAAGTTTGCAACAGAAAAAATCATAACTGCAAGACAAAATTTTCTCCCTTCCGAAGTGATTCGCACTATGGACAAGAATACTGTCTTTCTTCAGTCGTCTGCTACATCATATGTTGACATGATTGACTGGACAAAATGTAATTTGACGCCTCCCCCTCTTTTATCTCATATATTGGATCATGAATTGAAGATGAATAAGAAAATTACATTAGAACAATTTCCCTGTCATTCTCAAGCCGTTGAAAGAGCCATCAAAGATGTTTCTTCTGCCAGTTGCAAAGTGTTTGGTCACAAGTCCAGACATGGTATGGTACTACTGTGTAAAAAATCAAGGAAGGAATTGCCCAAGGTGCAAAGCAAAGCTGATTTCATGTGACTTCTTTTTATGCCCTCGCTAATACATTTCTAAACTTTTGGCTGGATGTTTTTAATAAAAAATAATTTCGAAAGTTGATTTTTGTCTTTGAAAAGGATAATTCAAATTTGGCCCTTCCTAATCACTGACGTTGTCAGGATATATTTCAATGCGGGATGAGGACACAGAATATACTATCTCAGCCCAAGAGAGTAAATAATATACTTATAAGCTCTTAAGAAAGCTACATCTAAATATGGACAAAGGCGCAAAACACATTCGGACACTAGCCAAATTACATTGTTTTCACACTTATGTTGAACTGCATTTTCGGAGAAAAGTTGGGAGCAGTAAATGTCCATAAATCTAAGTAAAATGGTTTGATTCGATTTTTCTATACCAAAATACAACTTTTTAACCATGTTTCCTTTCTTGAACTCAAAATTTATTAACATTCGACCCACCCTAATGTACACTTCCCATTTACTATTTTCATCTACACTTCTTCTTTAATTTCCACTTCACTCTTTATACCATCAGTTTCCTTTACTTGGCCGTCATCATTTTTTGTATCTGCTACCATTTCTCTGCATTTCTCTCGATTATTCATTATTTCGTTGATTCTTAATTCGGCTGACCTTGCTTCTTCTTTTAGTCTGAATATCGTTGTTTTTTGTACTTTTCTTTGGTTTGTTTTCGGCAACTTGTCCCCATATCATTATCAATTCATCCTGTCTCTTTTCTTTCATCACAAATTCTTTTATTATGTTACCTTGTTCTATACATTGTCTTCTCAATTCTTCGGATACGTTGAGTTTTACATGTTTCTTCCCTTCTACGTACGTTTATCGACTGTTGTTTTATTAACATTGGGGGTTGACAATTTCTACTATTTGACTGTTGAATTCTTTTCTCAGTGCGTATTTACTTGGTTGGTTCTGCGGTACTTCTCCGTGATTGATTTTCCTCTGGATTTGTCACATTCGGACAGTTGTTAATTAAATGTCCTTTTCTTTTACATTCGTAACACCTTTTTATGCGACGACTTTTCTTTTCGCAATGCCTCATTCTCTGACAATTCCAACCCATCAAATTCAAAGAACAATTACGCTCATTGCGTCCTCGCTGCTGTCATTGGTTACAATACTGGTTTACTTTATTATTGATATTTGGTTCAATCTCACCTATATCATTTTTTCCGTTCTTCTGTCTTGATGTTTTCATTATTTTCACCATTTCGATTTTCATGGTCTTCGTTGGTCTTCGATTTGTGGCAATATCTTCTGTTGACTGATCTCATGCGATTCTCTTCGGCTGCTGTAATATCAGCCTGATTGTCCGTGTTTTTATAATTTCTCCGATTGTTCCCAATGATTCTGATGTTTTGATGGTCCAATATTACATTTTCTATTCTTTCGATTGTTTCACTTTCCACTCTTGAGTCCAGAGTTCTTTGTAATTCCCGTTTGTTGCTCGGTACCATTTTCATCATATTAATTTGTATTACTTTTCTTTGTTGTCTTTCACACATTTCTTCTATCTTTTCCCTCTGGCTGTCATTGGTGGTTAGTCTCATGATATCAACTCTCAACAGTTCTTCCTTTCTCATCCTCCAATACTCTTCTTCTCTTTTTGCCTAAAGTTCTTTTCGTCTACTCCATCTTTCTTCTGCTTCTCGTGCCTTTGTGATCTGTAAGGTGTTTCATCCTTGTTGTTGTTTAGTTGGGTTGTTTTCAATTTGTGATCTGCTTCCAACGTATTGTAATACATTTATTCTTGGTTGCTTTCTTTCTATTTCAGATTGATACTCGATTATGTTACTGCATAGTTGTGTAAGGATGGTTGTTTGATTTTGCATCTCAGCTAGCTTGTTCGCTCATATATCCATATTATCTCTCCATCGTTGGCTACTTTCTTTAATTAGGTTTCAGTGTCTTTTACTAGTTCTGCTTTTACATTATTTCCTCTTTCATGAAGTTCCACTGGCGTTTTACACTTCTCGACTGACTGTTTTGAAATTCCTTTTACCACTCTCTTTTGAGGGTCGACTTTCCGTTTTTGAGATGTCGCTTTGATTTCTCCTTTTCACTCTCTTGCATTTGCTTGTATATGATTGTTCGTTTCCCTTTCTTTGCAGCTCTTATTTCTTCTTCGTTTGACACACTTGGTTCTATTATTGATTGGCTTAATGATTTGGTGATGAATTCTGGTTGATTGTTGATACTTGGCTGTTATCTTGATTGATTGATCTACCTTACTAGAAAAATATCACTCCTCCTTACCGTTTATTATCTTTATAAATTATAATTTATATATTATATAACATAGTTGCAATGTTTTCATTTTGGTTTCCCTGGGCATCTCTTAATATATGTTTCCTCATTCCCTTAGTTTACACCTTTATTCTCATGTTCTACTTAATTTTCGCGATCCTTATTTATTTTAATTCGTGTTCTTTTTCCTCGTTTCTATGATTTTCTTGGCTTTGAATGACTATCTTTTTCTGCTATCTCTATCTATTAACTGGTATTACCTCTTAGTTTATTCTTCATTACTATGGTCCTTGTTCTGTTCTCGGTTGTTTCCAGTTTTAATCATTTCTTGAGTTTACTATAGCGGTTACCCTTTATATTTCCTCCTTTCATTAACTATTATTATCGTTGCTGCTTTTCTTTACTTAGTTCATTGTTCTACTTAACGGTTTCTCTCCTTAAGTTTGAAACTATATTCCCAGTTGTACTTGTATCGCCTCTCATCTGTACTTGACTCATTCCTTGTCATTTCTATACCTCATTCTTAACTAAAATTTCCATTATTCTCCTTATATTCTCATTCATTCTCTCTTACCCGATTATCTAATATCAATTCATTTCTTGTCATTTCTACTGAGATATCAAAATTTACCAATCTTATCATTCCTTAACTTGCCACTCTTTACCTTACAAATTTCTAACTCGTTCGTTTCTGCATTCCAAACAATCAACTGGAACAAAATTCTTATCCCATTGGTCTCCGCTTTCCAGACTTATTAAAATTCTAATTTCTCCGTTTCTACTTTCGAAGCCTTAAAAATTATTATCTAGTCTGTTTATACCCTCGAAATTTTTAAATGGTGTACCATTTCTATATCGTGGGTTGTAATGAACCATAATCCCAAACTTTCGTCGATGTTAAATTATCTACGTGGGGTAGTAATAATTATCTATATGGTCGTATGAATTATCTATATTTATCAATTATAATATCGATGGGTCGTTGTCCATTGCTGCTAATTACCCCTCCTCATTTTCCTAGTATACTCTTGCGCAATTTCGCCATTTTACTTATCCTTTTATATCTAATTCACCTATTACTCTTTACTCGGTTCTACTCTGGAACCCAAAAATCAACTTTTCCCCGGTTTCGATTTAGAAACCCAAAAATAAATTCGTGGAGCTTTCTCCACCTGCCTGGGATCCCCTTTTTTATTTATTTATTTTCTTCTTTTCTGTTAATCATTTATTTCCATTTATCCTTTATTTTCATTATCTTCTTTTATTCATTTTACTTCCTTGTTTCTTTTCTTACTTGAGGTTCTATCATTACCTACTACGAGCTCGTTTATTCCTCTTTAATTCCCATTCTATTTCCCTGATTTCCTTAATTTATTTTCCTAGCTAGCTTTAATATCCTTTCTCATCTTAATTTCTAGGCCTTTATGACTGGCTGGCACTTCAAAACAACTCAGTCTTAATACTCCTGACCGGCTGGACTTCTCACAACTCGGCCTTAATAACCTGACTGGCTGGACTTCTCAACAACTCCGTCTTAATAATCCTGACCGGCTGGACTTCTCAACAACTCAGTCTTAATAATCCTGACCGGCTGGACTTCTCACAACTCGGCCTTAATAACCTGACTGGCTGGACTTCTCAACAACTCCGTCTTAATAATTCCTGACCGGCTGGACTTCTCACAACTCGGCCTTAATAACCTGACTGGCTGGACTTCTCAACAACTCAGTCTTAATAATTCCTGACCGGCTGGACTCTTCAACAACTCGGCCCTTATAACCCCTAACATGCATGTTTTATTCTCCACTGTGCACTTTCTAAACGTTTATCCCCCTGCATGCCTGTTTTTACTGCTCTTACGGGTTTTCCTCACTCCCCTGACTCCGGATTCGCATCTATTATTCGCATCTATTATTCGCATCTATTATTCGCATCTATTATTCGCATCTATTATTCGCATCTATTATTCGCATCTATTATTCGCATCTAATATTCGCATCAATTATTCGCGTCTATTATTCGCATATATTATTCGCATCTATTATTCCATTTTCCTTTGACTCTCTTTGTCCTCAATTTTTCTGTCTAACAGTTATCTTATCAATTGAGTCTTAATGCTCTAATTGTTTCCTTTTACTCCGCTCTGTCTTTCTCCATTTACTTGGTTTCCTTTTTATTTCTCCTGCGTGCTTCTTTTTACTACTCTTCCGGGTTTTCCCCACTCTCCTGACTCTGGATGCGAAACACTCGCACTGGTCAATCTCCAATCGTGTGGTGATCAGTCACACGCAGAGATGTTCCAGTATATGCGATGGGCCCTGTTTCACATCTTTCGTCAGGACAGTTGGTACTTTCCTGGGCCTTATCCGCACTACGCTGAGCGTAGCTCATAGGTTGTGGATTTCTTAAACCCAAACAAAAAATTTTTCTTATTCATTTGCTCTCAATTTTCGTAATGCTATTTTCTCATTTTTACGTCGTGCTCTCTTGGTCCTTCCTCATTATTCTCAATATATCCGCGTATCTTGTCTGGTTAACGTTTTATTGCTATCGCTTTTACTCTCACCGCTTCTGTTGACTCGTTTCTCGTTAGTATGCTCACTATTTCCTCAGGCAGATCCCTCTCGCATCACTCGTTAATATTTGTTCATCCATTTTATTCGTTACCTTTCTATTCGTTAATGGTTTATTTATTACACATCCCTGCTCAATTTTGTAATTTATTCCGCTTCCGTATTTGTATGTTTTCCCAAACTTTGTTTCTTTACATTCCCCCTTGTTACATTTTTGCCCCCGCAATGTTTTCCGTTATCTTTCTGTTTCCGCGCTTTATTCATTGATTTTGTGTTGATGCTTATTATTGTGCCAATCGTTATATATTTTGTTTTTAACTTATTCCCGTATCTGTATACTACTTAACTCTGGCTCTTAACCTTGCTTATTTGTTTATTAGTTCATAACGTCAATTTAATGTTCATCTATATATACTTATACATATACACGCATATATTTATGCATATACCTTTATCCATACACATATATTCATATACACATATCCACCTATATCCGGATATCTACACCATACGCATTTCTCCCTAGCTGTTCGTGGAGTGGTTGATATTATTGCATTTATCGTTTCTGAATTTATTCAATCCCACAATTGCAACTTTTTGTTTCGTAATAAAAGTAGACAGTTCGTTCGTTTTTCATTATTGTAACTTTTTGTTCCATCGTAAAAGTAGGCAGTATGTTCGTTTTCCATAATTAAAACTTTTGTTCAATGTTTCTAATTGGTCTCATTTTTGTTAGTGTCTCTTGTTATTTTAATTTTCCGTGTCATGATGTTAAGCTTTCACTTTTGTTCTATTATATTGTATCGCGTTTCATTTTATATTTGTTGTTTCTCGTAATTTTGATTTTTCATTCAAATGTCCTTGCCCTTGCTTTCTTTCTGTGAATTTGTTACTTGTTGTTTCCTGTTCGTTAATTAATTATTAAACATTTATTTTACTAACTAATACAAAATAATTAAATTAATCAGTAAATAATTTAATTATTAATTTAAATAAAATATATTTTAATTCAACTCCTGATATGGACCCGTCGTAATTTTTTCTCTGATTAACTGTTTGATAGACAGCATTATTTGTCAAAGTTCTTATATGACTCTTCCTACAATCAAGAGGCAGTAGAACTTACTGGAGAAGTTCTGAGCAGATTGATTTTTGCATTACCCACTAAAAATCCACTATTAAGAGAGTCTGCGAAAGACTTCGTTTTGTGTTTTCCTTGGAATTTTTATTGTGTTTATTTGTTCACATTTTATTTTGTTATATGTGCGCTCTTCATTTTCCGTCAATAATGTTTTTGTATAATTTTCCCGATTGTTCCTATTACTGCTCATGTCCACTTTGACTTTCATCTTGATCTGCCGTTTGTTGTTGTCCTAGTTTGATCTCATTTTTCCTCCGCGTCTTCGCAAAATGTCGTCCCCGACATTCATTATTTTATTTATTATTATGTGTTCTCTCGGTTCTCAGTATTTTGATCTCGTGTCCTCTCTACCATATTTTCTAAACGTCCATTTTCTCTGATTAATTTTCCTTACTCTTAAATAAGTGTAGATTTTAATATTTTTGATTTTTCGCATTATTTTATCTTTGTTTATGGTGATCGGTCCTCTACTTTTATTATATATCATTTTGGTTGGGGTGTATACACCGATATATGCAATTATTTATATACAATTAGTCCTCTTTTTGGCACCGAGTTCTGCCATTACCGTCTCTTTTCAATGTTATGACCCTGCTGATAGTTCGTTGTTTTTCCTCCTTTTTACGCAAAATACGGATACGGTGTTCTTCTGACCATTCCACCTCCTTCTCAGAATATTTTACTCATCATCTTATAACAATTTTCAATGAATACTATGCTGGATTTGTTATAACTATTTGTACTTCATCTTCAGTTTAATGCATTTTCCTTTTCCCGTTTCCTTTTCACGTCTGATATTCTCTGTTACATTTTGACCATATCTTTCTCTCTTTGATTTCCTCAGCTATTCTTAGTAGTTCACTTCTTGCATTTGGCTTTATCATTAGAGTTGTTCTATTTCTCTTCACTTTAGTTCAATTTTTGTATTGTATTCTCTCACGAACAAATTCATTGTTCAAATTTTCGATTAGATTGTTCCTCCGTGGAATTCCTTGCTTCTGTATAGCTAATGTTATTTACGATAATATGACGCTTTTCTGCTTCCATATTTCTCCTGTGGTGGTATTGGGATTGATTTCCATTGTGATCCGTTTCATTCTATTAATTCACCTACATTGTATATCTTTTATCTGAAAGTATATCTTTTATCTGAATTTTATTTCATTTTACTTCCCGAAGTTATATACTAATTATACCGCGCTGATATATATACATATATATTTATATATAAATATACCTTTATATATTCATTGTTCACACTATATATAGTCATAACCCTTTCTATGTATATGGGTTCGTAATTCGTGATACTTTCTAGATCTCTTTTCACTGTTCTTAGTTTAGTGTTCTGTACTCTTTCATTTACTGTATATTTCACCCGTCTGGTTCTAATTGTTTCCCATTCTCTATCGTTGACGTTGGATAATTTTTCATAGGTCGTTCCGATCATTAATATGAGCATCGTACGTATAACTGTCTCTTATATTCATATTACTTTGGCTAACCTTGAGCTTCCTGGTTTCTTTCGCTGGATCATTTTCGTTGATACCTATCATGTTATTCGCGTATCTTGTATATTTACTTTCATTGATTTCTCTCTATACTTTGTTAATCTCCCGAGTCGTTTTACATAAGTTTTAGAATTCATTTTCTACGTACCCTTGGTGTCTGTGATGTTCGCCTATTTTGCAAAGTTTTTCACTGCCTTTTAACTTAGTTCTCGTTGTCCCGGAGATTTTATTTCGATTTATTTTTGCTCCATTTTTATACTGTGATTTTATTTTTTAATAGTTATTCTCGATTGTCTTTGGTTCATATTTACTTTTCGAGTTACCAGCGAGTTTTATCCCTTCATCTATCTTGCAGCAAGTTTAGTTCTTGTTTTTGTTCTTTTACCTAACGCTTTTGTTCATTCTAGGTGTTGATGATATATAGTTATTATTATTTTTATTCGTGATGTTTCGATGTCTTTCCTTGTCTTTACTTTCTTTTACTTTTAGTAGAATCTGTTAATTTGCTCTGTTTCGTCTGGTAAACTCATCTTTTTATCTTTAATGTCGTTCGTCTCAGATTCACATTTGCAGAAGCTAAGGCATGGTTATCATTTGCTTTATTTATCGTTTGGTGCTTTGTTATCTGTCGAGTCTTATCGTATTTTTTATTTGAATGTTTATTCAATCGTCTTTATGGTTTAGTCTTTTTATTTTACCGATGCATTTTGACATCCTTGGGTACTCTACCCTTGGATTGGTATGTGTAGAAGGTATTACTTATCGAGCATAATTGGTTTAAACATTCATTATCATACACTGTATGTATCGACAATTCAATACCAGAATCATATGTAACTTGCTTTTTCATAAACCCCTTAACCCATACATTCTTATATATCATATGCATATAATCATTCATACTATTACATATTCATCTATCAGTGTACATTCCAAGAAGTTTCCATACTACGAGAACCATCACTACAGTCATTCACCAATTTGGCAATATTTGTTCAACAATTCACATTTCATAATTTTATAACATAAATATTATCATGAGTCAGAACCATCATTCCACAACAAAACTCAAAACAGACCACTAATTCATCATTCCAATGCAATTTAATCAACGAAGAAAATCTCTATTTATGTTCACAAAAGCTAACCCAACTCACGAGTTGGATTTCTGAAATCTAACAAATTCCCTTAACTAAATCGCAATATCTTAGATGGAGCCCAAATTTGCATTCTGTATAAACAAAATTTGAATTATGATAAATTAATTATTCAGTTCCTTCAAAATTTTGATTCAATTATCCCTGAACCAACGTTCACTAATCAATTTCTTTCAATAAAATAACAACGAGGAACAACTTTACACAGCGCACAGATACTAATCAATTCAAAGTTAACGTTAACTCTCAGATATGCGCACCCATCCGGAGAGAACCTGAGTGTTTGGTGATCAAAGCACAATTAGATTTGCTAAATTAGACCAAAATCTTTGTTGTCCGTCTCTTTGGAAATATGACTTGGAATTATTTTTTCAAAAAAGAATTCAATAAATAAGGCTTTAAGGAATAAAGTGTATTAACCAATAGTAAGTATTTCAGTGCGCAAGTTAGGAACCAAAATGTCATCTATTCCCAAGGAAAAACTATAAACCTAGGAACTTATAATAAAAAGTTCAAAACTATCTAAGCAGAATTTTTGATTCATTTTGTTTTGAAATTTTGCGTTTCTCACTTTTGATATTTTTACTTGGTCAGAACAATTTAATTTGAAACATTTTGATAAATTATTTTTTTTTTTTAATTTCAAAATATATTGGTTTTAATAATATATACAAATCAATGAAATTGTTTCTATGTGATTTTCTTAAATCAAATGGCCTCGATGTAATTTTGTTTGGTATTTGATTTTTCATTATAAATTGGAAAATAATTATGTGAAAAAAATACAACTGCACATGAAAAAGCACACTAAAAAATTTATTAATGGTAAAGAACCAAATTTTACAAATTATTATGGTAAAAAAAAAGAAAGCTTTATATTTTTGTTAAAATGCTGAAATCCAAAATTCTTGACATATTGAAATCGTTAAGGCAGTATTAATTTTTCAATTTCAATTATTTTAAACTTTTACTAAAAATAATACATAAACCACTATGCAAAGTACAATACAATCGACCAAATTTGGCAAAATCAATCGAATAAAGGGCTAGAGGCAACCACATTAAAAAACAATATATAAAAACAATTTATATAATAATAATTCTCGCAATAACCATTCGAAATGAAAGGAAAAGAAATATATAAACAATTTTCTATCAAATACATATATATATATATATATATACATACACACACATATATATACAAGGTAATTTTTTTATTTTCTTTTATTTTTTTGTTGTTAATAGTCAAATAGAAACTCAAATTTCCTAATGGCATTTAATAAGAAAAGAAAAATTGACGATGAAACCAGAAATTTCCAGGAAATATGGAAAAGAAAATACTTTTGTTTTCCGGAAAAGCAAAAAATGCCATTACTTGTTTGGTATGCCAAACTACAATTTCAGTTATGAAAGAATATAATATTAGGCGTCACTATGAAACTAATCATAAAAGTCTAGATGAAACTGATGCAGAACTAAATACTTTTTCTATTACCAAATAGATGTCGCAGTTACGCGTCACTGAAGAATATTATGAAATTAAATGTGTATATTAAGTGTTTAAGGATTATTCACTATTGTTACAAATAAGTAAATATTGAGGTCGAAAATATTGCCAAGGAATTATGGATTAACTGGATCTCAAAATTTGGAATACTAGAAAGAATTTCGACTTATTTTTAGAATATTGCAGGAGATTAGATATTAAAAAAAGGCATCGGCATCACTCTATATACCAAGTGATGGATTGGTGGAAATTATTTAAAACCGTAAGATGTATGATAATATCAGTTATGCAAGAAAAGAAGACAAATAAGTGGAACGAGGTGATACCAATAGTAGAATCTGGAATACAGACAACTAAGTAGAAATTTACATGATTCTTACCATTCGAAATTATTTTTGGGAAAAGAACTAGAATACGATTAGTGGATATAGAACAAAATAGATTAAGAATAACAAACTATTATGGTTATGTAACATAATTCCAACAAAATTTAGCTACGATTTAGAGGTAATCAAAAATACAGAAAAATCAAGAATGTTCGGCCGGAATTTATAACCAAAAAAATGTTGGATTAAGGAGCTCAGGGTTAGGGGGTTTCGTAATGGTTGCCAGTGAGCCATGTAAATAATTTGAAAATATATTGGACTATTTTTCATTAAAAAGATTATAGACAAATGATCATATCTTTTATACAATGAAGAAATAGACAAAGTAATTCAATGAAACTTCAAGCATATGAAAGTTACATCAATAGGAAGCTATTTAATCAGAACAACGAGATAACATAATTCAAGAAACACGTTTGATCAAAGAGGAGATATAATATGTATAATTAATATACTTTATTATTTCTATAGATTTCATTAAAACGATTGTTTAAATATTATTATAAGAAATAAATTTTATTCTTATAATTCCTAAAAATATGAAAAAATGTATTTAAAAATAATATTTAAGAGCTTGAATAATGATCTCATATCTTTATAAAATCAAGATTTAAGCCTCAAAATATACTTTTTTCCATAACTTGACGAAATTGTAAAATGTTAAGGAGCCAATCAAGCACACATTGAAAACCGCTGACATAAATGATGATTCATACAATTAGTTTACACACATTCCGAAAGTTAAAAGTTTCTATAATCTAAAAAAAATTGATAAAATTATAATATAGGAACACACAAACTTACCTGTGTACAAAAATTTAATGTTCCGAAAGTTAAAAGTTTTATTATAGGAATTGAGAAAGTGACAGAAAAATAATTTTACATACAAACACAGCCTAACACATAATATAAAATACATGCAAATTTATTATAGCTTTTTTTTATTTCGAAAGTTAAAAGTAATTAACATATTGTTAACATATCATTATTTTTAATATATTAAATTTCATGGCAGAAAAAGTTTTGCATTTTCAATCGGACAACTCTACTTTGAGTTTTCAATAAAATGACGACAAAACATCGTAATATCTATTTATAAAATATTTTTGAAGTTATTATTTCTTTAGATTTTTAGATGTTTCTCTGGAAACGCTAGCTTTTTGTGAAGGTGAAGAATTGACAATGATAGAATCTTTTCATTTAACTAGGGGCTCTGCCCTGTTCGCTTCGCTTCACCAACCCCGTTAGAACGTGGGGTTAAAGATAAAGTAAATATCCAGGGTATTCTTGGACAGGAGTAAGATTCAGTTTATTAATGTTTACATAACTATGATAAAAGATAATAGCATAAACCGTTTCTAAGTAATATAGAACGATAAGTACAAAAGAATAAAAACAAAGAAAAATAAATAAACAAAATTAAAAAGAAAATAAAAAAGTAAAATTCGGATGGAGGGGACCCTTAGTTTTTTATATATAGAGATTACAAATAATTAAAATATTCACTTTGTGTGAAGGTAGCATTTTTAATATTCAACAAGGTCCATCGACATTTGCATAAAAAAATTCGAAAATCATAAATTTTAATAACTTGTATAAAAAAAATAATAATTTAATAGAATTACATAAAATGACAAAATTCGCCATATCTATGAGCTGGATAAAGAAGATTACAAAAACTTAAAAAATTACTCCGCTTCTTTCTTAAATGTCTTAAAAAAATAAATGTGTTTGGTGATTTCTTTATAGTTAAAAATATTAATCTAATTTACATTTTATCGAAATAATTCCAAATAAATTCATAGTCATAAAAATCCTAAAAACCCTGAAAATTAATTAAAAATAATTTATAATCAAAATTCAAACCTTAAAAGTAAACCTTAAATATATCATGTTCTGTTTAATCATGGAACCATTTAAAAGATTTTTAAAAATATAAAAAATATTATCTATTAATTGACAAATGAATAGCCAAACAAACAATAAAAAGAAGACAGTAAAAAACATTTATTTCAATAATCAAACGTAATGAATCAGTAACTAAAGCAAAAAAATAATAATAGTAAAAAACGGCGGCATTTATATCCCAACCGGGAGACTGAGACTAGTATTGGTGGTTGCTGGTGTGTCGCTGATGACCAATATTTGGTGTCCACCTACAGCTCCGAGTGCCTATTGAGAGCATCTCCAAAATCTGTCGCCTGACTACCGACAAACACATCGTATTTTTCTAAGATTTCCTCTTTCGTGAGATATCCGTCCTTATTGATGTCGGTTTGCTCCATCAGGTGATTCGTTTCCGATGTCACGTGATTATGATCGGGCGGCAGGATCCATTGCCCCACTTCTTCGCGATCCAATTTACCATCTTTATTCAAATCTCGATGATCCTTAAACTGAGTGCGTTCTGTTTTCACCCAATCAGGCTCCTCCTCGTCCTTTTCGGGATGGAACATGTCCCCTATACAAAACAACTTTATTCGGTTTTCTTGTCCCCAAAAATTTCCTTACGAATATATTCATCAAGATCAATTGCCCCGTCTTTGTTCTTATCCATGTCATCGATCGTTTCCTATCATTATTATTATTATCGATTTATCTCGGGGATACTAAACTGCCAATCAATAAATACAAAAAATTATAATTTTGATATGGAGGCTAGAGGGAGTGAGAATTGTTATCATGGATGATGATTGATTGATCTCAACTGATTTTATTTTATATGTGATAATTAGCATTCCCGACATCCAACGAAAAATATCTCTTAATATCTCCAAACCCAGAATCTATAGGAAGCTGAAAATGAGACCCAAGGGGTTGCATGAATATTTTTGGAACTTTAAAGTATTGAGGGGTACCCAAAAAATAAATCGAGGTTGTGAGTCAAAATTACATAAATAATATTAATATTAATAAATAATAATAAATACTAATAATAATAATAAATACTAATAATAATAATTATAAGATAACGCCAATCAAACATTTTTTTCACGATTAATTTCGACAGTTTTCCTGTCATCATCAGGTGTGATATAATACTCATTAAATAAAGGATTTTTAACAAATTTAATTATATATAAAAAAATTTTTATTTTATAAAAAATATTATTTTTTAAAACTTTAACATTTAAAATTTAATTTAATAATTTTAAAATTTTAAAATTTTTTTTATTAATTATTTAATTTAACACAACAATCAATACATACAATACACAAAAGCTTATTTAAAAACACTCAACACACAAGTATTTACTGCATTCTGCACATTAAATTTCGGATTCAATGATTTTATCAACAACGCCTCACAAATCACACGTTCCCAATAATTATCGAAGTTTTTTAATAATATTTTAAAATCAGACATACCTATTTTAATCTTACAGCCCTTATAAGCTTTTGTGTATTGTATGTATTGATTTTTGTGTTACATTAAATAATTAATAAAAAAATTTTTTAAATTTTTAAATTATTAAATTAAATTTTAAATGTTAAAGTTTTAAAAAATAATATTTTTTATAAAATAAAATTTTTTTTATATATAATTAAATTTGTTTAAAATCCTTTATTTAATGAGTATTATATCCCACCTGATGATGACAGGAAAACTGTCGAAATTAATCGTGAAAAAAATGTTTGATTGGCGTTATCTTATAATTAAATCATTGCCATGTATGTTTAACTATTTATTTAATAATAATAAAATTAATATTAAATAATAATATTAATAAATAATAATCCATAATAAATAAAACTAATATTTAATAATAATTAATAATTAATAATATTAATAATAATAAATAAAACAAATATTAAATAATAATATTAATTAATAATATTAATAATAATAATAAATACTAATAATAATAAAATTAATATTAAATACTAATATTAATAAATAATAATAATAAATAAAACTAATATTTAATAATAATTAATAATTAATAATAATAAATAAAATTAATATTAAATAATAATATTAATAAATAATAATATTAATAAATAATAATCATAATAAAAATAACAGTATTAAAAAAATAAAAAATAATGTTGATGTTATAAAAATGAGCGCAAGATTAAAAATGCACAAAAATGTTTTCGGCAGGGTAATTAAAATTTAAAAACAAATTAAAGTGCAAAAATTAATTAAAATCGAAAATCAATATTTTTCGAAAGGAATAGATAGCAAACGAAAAGTCTAATATGATAATTATAAATCGATCGGTGTCCCCATATATAGTTATTAAAAATAGAAACTAATTAATTAACAAATATATATGTGCATGGGTGCGTAGCTCCTCAAATGTATATTTAGTTGATAAATGAAAAATAGACCTAATGTTTAGTATTAATCAATAGCGATGATGAATAACACCGGCCGGATTCATCTGTAAGTCATGAAATGATATGATTTTACATTAAAATTCAAATAGTGCCAATATTGGGGAAACACAACATGTATATATAATTAAAAATGGATGAATTAAATGAAAGTGAGTGAAAATCAATTTAAAACTTATTTCCCAACATATTTACAATAATAATGGCACCATGGTTATTTTTGTTCAATGTTATTATGAATATAAATGATCAATTAATGATATCCCCCCTCCCATCATTAGTGCAATCAAGCGCCAGCTTAATAATAATAATAATAATTGTCGAATAATCCGAAACGCGAAGGAAATAATGCAGTATAATTACATATGAAATAATTGTATGAATAAATTAATGTCACAACCAAACAACAGCGGCTTTAGTGCAGAATTGGAATTTGTTTGTTTGAATAATCATAATGTGACTCAACACGTAATGCAGCCTATAGCCAGTCACCCAGGGTATCCTAGTATCATGCTTGTTATGTGCCGGTGGTATCAGAGGTCATTCGTCATTCACCATAGAGATAATGACATATATTAGGCACGATTGAATAATTAGATAATTGAATTGAATATTAATTGATAGAAAGTAAAAGAAATGAGTGAGATTTGTTGCAAATGCTGATCCAAAACTAATCAGCATCACACTAGAATTGGCCATAAATATGAAAATTGAAATGTCAAACAAAGTCGGCATGTAATATTTAATGGCAATGATTTCAGCGCGACATTTACAGTAAGCAAACATGTGCGCATATTAGCGCAATAAATATCTGCCAGTAACCAATAGATATAGAACGCAACCAAACCGATTACGTACTGCATATTAATCTTTACGAAAGTTTGTGTATAAAATTAAAGAAAATAGAAAACAACAATTTTCAGCTTTCTATCAGTTATGCTAGTATGCCATTACTATTTTCTGCCGGGAACATTAGAATATATTATTTGCCATTCGAGAAATAAAAAACTGCATTTCCCAACAATCATCAATCGTGACTTAATGAAGATTAATTAAATGCCTCGTGATTTCTTTTTAAAATATTTAATTTAAACAAAATTTATTTTTTCATTAATTTAAATAAAAAATTAATTTTTATTTATTTAGACAAAAAATTCATTTATTTTAAAAAAACAAAAAAATCATTAATTTAAACTAAATTAATTTTTTATAAATTAAAAAATTAATTTTTCATTAATTTAAACAAAAATTAATTTTCATTCATTTAAATAAAAAATTCATTAATTTAAACTAAATTAATTTTTTTTATTTTTCATTAATTTAAACAAAATATGCCATTTATTTAAGAAAAACAAAAAAATCATTAATTTTGAAAAAAAGTCAGGAGTTATACCCGACTTCCACACATGGTATTATAAATGAACCTTTGAAACCGTTTCCATGTAAACAATCATTGAAACTATTAGTAATTGTGATTCACCAGTAATTCCACGACAGAAGCTTTGTGACATGAAGTCTATACAGCAAATCTCCATGACAATCATTCAATCGAAGTTGAAGTTTTTCCAGTCGAGCAAATAACGAAGTCTTTCGCAGACTCTTTAATAGTGGATTTTTAGTGGGTAATGCAGAAATCAATCTGCTCAGAACTTCTCCAGTAAGTTCTACTGCCTCTTGATTGTAGGAAGAGTCATATAAGAACTTTGACAAATAATGCTGTCTATCAAACAGTTAATCAGAGAAAAAAATTACAACGGGTCCATATCAGGGTTGAATTCAAATAAATTTTTAATTAATTATTAAAATTTAATTTCAAATATATTTTATTTAAATTAATAATTAAATTATTTACTGATTGATTTAATTATTTTTTATTAGTTAGTAAAATAAATGTTTAATAATTAATTAATATAAAATATTTTTTAATTATTTTAAATTAAATATTAATTATTTTAAATTTAATTCCAAATATATTTTATTTAAATTAATAATTAATAATTATTTACTGATTTATTTAATTATTTTTTATTAGTTAATAAAATAAATGTTTAATAATTAATTAATATAAAATATTTTTTAATTAATTATTGCTATTTTCTTCATAATTTTATTGTTAGATTTTCATATATGTTTCCTGCAATTATTGGGATATCTATATTAAGAATGATAAGTTATCCCTAATTTCTCAGCCACTCAAAGCTCCACCTAGATATTAAGTTCCCAACAATTATTACGACGATGTGTCAATAGAATGAGCAAATCCGACAAGATAATGAAAGACACGGAAATTATAGAAATGGTATGTTACTCGACAATCAACATAGAACTAATATAACATGCAACTTTGCCTTCGGCTCTGAATAATTGGTATCAAAGAAGCAAATAAAATCAACTAAAATTGCAATGCTTTAATTAATTTTGAGTCAAAATGTTTTTCGTATTAACAGAAGAACTGAATCACATGGGGAACCAGCGAAGTATTCAAAGAATTACTGCTTACACATTATGAGTTTCCCAAGTCAAGGATACCATTAGGAATGATAGTAATTAAACACAAGTCAGCTTATCAGATATGGAACACGGGGCGATTAATGCCCATTAGAAGGGGGTTTGCAAAGCCAATTACCAACCTTATCTAATAGCTGGAGTTTCTAAATTATCTCTCCAACGGTGGCCGACTGGTAACCGCTATTTATAATAGTTGTAGGATTGGTATTAACGGAGTTTAAAAAGAAAAATGTAGGAAAGTTGTAATTTAATTGACAATTACCATACCAAATTGTATGGAATACTTGAGCAACTGCAGGAGAGTTAATATCCTAATGTAGACATTCAATTCATGTTATCGATCGATTTGTGATCCCATCAAGAGACACAAGGCATATTTTCTCCCATTAAATCAATCTATTCTAATGGGATTTATTATGTCTCATAAATAATGATTTTAACATTTTCCTTTACAAAAATAAACAAGTTTGTTGACTTTTTAAGTTAGGAACTGACTATAAATATAAGAATATAAACAAATTCAGTTCCAATTCTTAAAACACCATCTAACTTGCTTTAGGTTGCATTAAATTTATTCAACTATTTAAATAAAAATCTAATTTACCTTAAAAATTGAATTCAATATTCCATTTTTAATAACAGATATAAATGAATTTGATAAAATCGAAAAATAATCAATATAAATCCATTTTAATAAAATGAATGCATTTGTAATTTATAATGCATGTATAGTGTGTGTATGTATAACGTGTGCATCAGTATGCAAATGGAATCAAAGTGTCATTGGATAATAAATACTCGAACATACATCATGTAATTGTGCCTCGATCTTATCTTTAATCATTTCGAGTAAATTTAATTTTTTACAAAAATCCTAATAATTTATTTTAAATTAAAAATTAAATTTGGATAAATATAAATGAATTTATATAAAACATTGAATATCTCACCTGGATTACAATTTCTCTCATTTTATCCGACTCCTCAGGATGAAGAAAATCAAAAAATTCTTCTTTGTCGAGCAAATTGTCTCCATCTTTATCGGCTTTTGCCCATCTTCTTTCATCTCTTTTTACCATATCGGCTTCGTCATCTATTAAATTTTAATAACTGGTTTATATTTTAAATGGTAACAACCATCATCATAAGCTTTCTTTTTGTAATTTTCGAAAGTCAATTTATCCTTTTCAATTGTATAATCAGCCCAGTTTTTATCAGTATCTTCTCTCAAATATCTTTGAGATTGTATCGTAATCCAATGTTTCAATTCATCTGGATAAATCTTTCCATCAGAATTAACATCAATTTTATCGACTATTTTACTATTTTTAGAATTATTTGAGCATTTTTATTTAATTTAAAAAAACCTTAATTTTTCCTTACTTTCTTCAGGAGACATGTCTTTATATTTAGATGATTCATCCTTGCCTAAAAATGCATCATGGTCATAATTAACATCATGATCATCCTCATCTTGATGATGCTCTGTATCGCTTAACTCCTAAAAACCCTTTAATATTGCAACAAATAAAAATAACTTACATGGTCTAAAACACGCTTTGTATCTGGAGGCTTACATATGACAAAAGTTGTAACAAGAAAAATTACAGAAATAAAATATACAACATTCATTTTCTATTAAAAATAGTCAATATTAAATATAATGAATTTAATAACAAATAATAAATTAAAAAGTGATTTAAATACTGAATGTGAGTATATATGACGTCGAGTAACCTATTGTTTAATGTAATATAACAAAAACTTTTAATTAAAAAATTATTTGTTTTCACAATCAAAATGATATTATGCAATAGAAACAATTTTTATACAATTTTACGAAAATTAAATAACTAGATTTGCACAATAAACAAAGTCGTAATTTTTAGAAAATATATTTTCTTTTTTCGAATTTAAGTATTTTATTTGGATTGTAACAAAAAATATTTTTGAAATTGTTAAAGATTTATTTTGTAAATAATATTCAATTTTTTCTCAATTAAGTTTAATGTGGTATACATAGATTTAAAAAGATGTTTACTTAATTTTTCAAGTTACGACATCCTTCGAATGAGTTCTAATGACAATTAAGAGATGACCTATATAAGGTTTTATGGTATGCATGTTGTCCATGACAACTACGTTCTTAAACGCCACATGAAAGTTTGCATTCCGCCATTACATCCATGAGAACTGTGTACAATACTCGCGTTAGTACTACACGAGCACCATATCTTGAAAATATTGACCGATTGATTTTTTTCACTAAACGTCAGCCTATCGAAGGTCTAACGTCCTTATCGTTTTTTGGTCGATTTTCTTTCACATTATGTTCTTACCAAGATATAATTCACTCATCTTTTAGTGGTTTGTCCTTGTTTCGCCACCTGACAAATTAAGTACGGGATAGAATCAAATAAAATATACCCAAAAGGAATCAAATTTAGGAATCAAAGCCAACATTTATCTATTTTTCACCACATACTAGCAAATAAGTTTCCAACATGTCATCTATATTTACACACAAAGAAGAATTTGGTTAAAGCAGTGAGTTTTCTAGAACGTTTTCGACCACTGTTCCATTTACAATAAATGGCGTTTACTTGCTCGTTTTCTTGGTTTTGCTTGCTTTTACGTTTCGGCTTTGTACATATATTGAGTCTAACGGTTCTTTATCCGGGGTATAATGGGGGTGAAATTAAATTTAATTCGGTAGTTACTTCGAGATTACTCTTTACAATTCGGCCTCAGTGTAAATTTTCTTTAGGACTGGATTTGCTCATTTCGTACTGTTTGCTGTTTCGTCTGTATCGGAGTAAACCATGTTCCTTCAATTTTGTTTAAGTTGCGTTGATTTTCTTCCAATTGTTGACTTAATTTCTCGTTATCGTAATGGTTAAATGTCAATTATTTACAAGGTAAACAAATTCACTTCAACTGTCCAGACAGTAAAAATAACAAGATCAGTATAAAGTGATGATTTCTTGGTAAAAGCATTGATTAAATTTTAAACCATTAAATGATAATTTAAGCATTTTGCCGCAAATAATATATTTATTAGAAATAAAAAATATATTGTTTGCAGCAAAAGGCTTAAATTGTCATTTAATTGTTTAAAAGAAGAAGATCATTTATGTGCTTTCTCATGTTTATGGACTCATCATACTGCTATCACAAATCAAACTATCGCAACAATCCAACACTCGTTATAAATTGAGTCATACCGCATATATGCTTTATGGCTCCTTTCAAAACCTTCGACACTAGAAAAATTCCAAAAAAAATTTGAAAAATTCAACAAAGTGTATTATTAGATTAATTAAATTTACAATGATTTCGAGTTTGTAAAATAAAAATGGCGTAGTCGGAGTAATCAATGTCATAGGTACATTTTTTTACAGTTACTACCGTTATTGTCAAAAACTAGAGTCTCTAGATATGGCTAATTGTATCTGATTAATGCTCTACATAGAACCAAATTTGGGTTCTTGATCTAACCATAACATTGTAATCAAGGTTATGGGGGCTTTTCTGAGCAGAATTGGCCATTCTGCAGTTCTATATCATACTAACTTAAGTACATCATCGTAATGAATTACCCATTGTGTTACATGTATGAGCATCATTTCTGGCAATAGAATTTTATTAGCAAAATCATGTTAGCAGAACCTATTGAAATATGATTTTGTGTTTCATCTCCATTTCCATATAAATCCTGATATTTTTGTAAATAATCTTTATACCAAATACGTTTTATTACAATACCTATGATTTTCACCTCTAATCATTACCATTTTATCAAACTTGTATCTAGCATAATTTGGTAAATTTTACATGAAATAGCAATGTTTCACTAACAAATTTACATAATTATCTAAGAATTTGGTAAATGTTGCCTGAAATAGCAGTATTTCTAAAAAAGATATATCAATAGACAAAAAGTTTGCTAAATATTAACCCAAATGGCAGTGTATAACTAACTAAACTGCCTAAAAATCCGATACACCAAATCTTCGAAGAGAATAATCACTATTAATCAAATAGTCAAAGTTAGTTATAATACACTTGTTTTACTAAAGAATTTGGTAACAGTTACTCAAATATCCATATTTTTATTAAGAATTTGTGAAATATTGATCAAAAACTATGTATATCTAACTTAGCTGAATTCCTATATGGTGCCTCAAATAGCCGTGTATTTCTAACAAATACATAAAATGACTGTAAATTTGCCGAATGTTACTCAGAATGATCTTGAAATTTTAACTTAACCAAAGAATTGACCAAATCATCGGTTTTTCTAACAAAGATATAAATTGCCTGAATTGCTAAATGTGGCTCAAAAACGATCATGTATTATTTAAATGGTAGAATAATTCGTTAAATGACACCCAAATGTTTGCATATGATTTGTTAGCTGAAAAATCATCATATGTTTACTAAATATTCTAAGAATAACTAAATGTTACCTCAAATGACTGTATTTTTATTCCTTGCCTAAGGAATTGCTAAATGATACCTGCAAATACCCGTGTATTTGAAATACAGTATTTCTCACAAAGTTACATGAATAACAATGGATTTGTTAAATGTTACATAAATAATTTTTCTAGTAAATTTACACAAATCACCTAAAATTTGTTAACTCCAAATTTACACTTATTTCTAAGAAAGTTATTAAAATTTGCAATGAAGTACTTCAAAAGTACTTCAAATAACTACATTTCTAACAAATAAACATAAATTGCTTATGAATTGTCGAATGTTACTAAAAGGTCGCCGTATGTGTAATTAAATAATATAAATTACCTAAGAATTCGCGAAATAATATCCAAATTAACATGTATTTCTAAGCAATATACCTAAAATTTTGCCAAATAGTTCCTCCAAATAGTTCCTTGTACAGTAAACCCTCCAACTGCGTGGTAGATACGTTCCACAAAAACAACGCGCAAACCGAAACCACGCACTGTGAACCCCATTTTATATGTAATTGTAGGGTTAGGTTCCAGATATTAGAAAAATTGCAAAAAATACAATAAAAAGTCTTTATTCAACAACTAATACATATTTACATTAATATAAACATAAAAACTTTAGAAAAAATCTCAATTCAACGACTTATACATAACGAATATAAACATAAATAAAAATTAAGTATAAATAACGTGGTTTTAATCACTATTACATTCTGATGAGCTTGATTTTAATGGCCGTAATTCTATGTTTTTGAAAAAAGCTTAACACTGATTGCTTACCAGCCTTTCGTTTGTCTTTATAAATTTCATCATATGGAGCTGAAGCTGCTGTTAGATTTCTCCGAAATTTAGAGCATGCTCCATATCTGGATTCATATCAAGAGCTTCCTGTTCAAGTTGATTACCAAATTTTAAAAAATTTGATAGTTTTTCACTAGTAAACCTTTTCTCTCCTATAATCTCCACATCTTCTTCACTTTCATCATTTTTTATCATTATTATTATTGCCGAATTGTGTCAAAATATTGTCAATAGTAATATTGTCTTCATTAGTTACAAGGACTTCCGTGATATCTTCTGATTCTAAATTTTGAAATCCGTCACCACCAATTGTTCTCCATAAAGTCACAATTTCCACAATTTCTGGCAATTCAACAACAGCTTCTCTTATGCAGCATTCTGGCCATATTTTTTTTAAATAAAAAGTATATATGCATCGAAATACGGGAATCACTATTTTCCGTTTCAAAAATTGTATGATTCACCGATATGAATTAACATGCTTTTTTTTTCAAAAACAGCAAAAAAAAACCGCGCAGATAAAAATTTTGGTATTTAAAACTTGGCCGCCCAATTGCGAAACCGTGCAGTTTATTGTACTTTTAATGAATATGCATAAATGACTCAAGATAATGTTAAAATTTACTCCATATAGTCAAATATTTCTAACAAAGTTATAAATTTCCTGAATGTTTCTTGAAAATGACCATGTTTTTACTACCTAGGAACTTAACTTTCCATATGTAAACAAATTAATCAATTCCTGATAAAACTATCAAAATAAGCATTTTCAACAAAATTAAGTAATGCCTATATGGTAAATTTTAAAAATTCTGAAGGACATAACTATAGGGTTGCCAGGTGAAACCTTAAAGAATGCCAGACAAAATTTTAAAATAAACCTTAGACTATGCTATTTCTAATTTTTTCCCAACGGACAAGTTGTTGAATTAACGGACTGTCCGGTTCAAAATCGGATACCTGGCAACCGTACATAACTATCAATATGCACCGAGTTTCAATGAATTGAGCTGGTGTTGCAAATATCGAGTTTGATAATATGGAAAATGGCATTCTCTGCATACAAAATTTGTATGGTTTCAAAAACATGTTGACTCAATTGTTTAAATCTAAGACACATCAGAAGAATTTCATTGTAATTAATATCACAAGCTTTATTTGTACAAAACCATTTATCGTGTCCAATAACTTGAGATTGAGCCATGATTGAATTTGAAACATTGGATAATTGTTCAACACTTCGGCGAATAAACATTGGGGTTGTGTTTATCTTTTTAAGAGCTCGATTGAATAGAATATCATATCCATAAGTTAGCAAGTTTATCTTTTTATCGCTTTGGGGAAATTTCATAAACATCTCTTGGAGTTCCTCTTCTGTCATTTCATGATTTGCAGAAATTAAATCGTTGATTTCCAATCGTTTTGATAAACTTCCATTAATCATTTGCAACGATCTTTCTGAGCCACGATCACATGGGCAAGTTCCACTGCTGAAAAGACATCTCTTCGCCATATTGACATATACGACATATCAAACATTCATTATCTTCCATAATTCACTAAGGCCAAAAATTCAAATCAAAATTATAATTAAAACCACCATTCCAGAAAAACATAACATCAATAGTTAATTATTAATTTTAGCAATGTATTTACTTAATAATAATATTAATCATTAAAATAATATAAATAAAATAATAATAAAAATACTAAAGTAATAATAATAATAATATCAAATTTCAATTACATTTTTGGCCTCAAAATTTTCAGAACTTTTTATACCCATATTTTTAATGAGTCCAGAATCTGGCGATTCCATTCAATTTTTTAATAAACGACGAATATGCAGATTGGACCTGTAATTGTAAAAATGTTCTTACGTACAATATTATCAAGAATTAAATTCGAAATGCAGAACTACCTAAAAAAAGCTACCATAAATTTCACATTAAATCCCAATGAAGTCTATAAACTCGGAGATGGAGAAAGTTATAGATATCATTGTATTTTATAATTTTATTGTCTAAATTGGAACCTTGCTAATTTGTCAAAAAAAATCACGAGATATTTTGAGCTAACGGTGGAAAAAATAAAAATTTCATTATTAGTAATAAAATCAGAACAATAAATAATCGGTAAGCACAATCAACTAAGTAAATAGATTAATACAATTAATTTATTCTGCACCGACCATTATTGGAATACTTTACAGCACTTCAGCACCAGCCAATCAGAATTGATGAGAATTGCAGATACACACTCGATGATCATTTCTGTAAATGAGACACACATAAAAGAAACAAGCTCATTGAATGGTGCTGCGATCCCACGCAACTATGAAGAACGATGTATTATATTTAAATCGATTAACTCGACATTAGCAACATCCTGTGATTAATTGGATTTTGATATTGGATTATTTTTCTCCCTATTTAACGTTCTAGATTTTGTCAGTTTTTAATTGCGGCTTTGGGAATATTTACTAACGATCAGCAAAAAATCATGATGACCAATCCTTTAACCAGCATCGATCTCAAGAATCTCAGTGAAGCTGAATTGGAAATTGTCGTTCAAGTCATTCAGAAGGATTTTGAATTAAAGGCAGCCGAAAAAGCACGATTGCGGTAAAAAATAAAGATTTCCCCATGAATATTTGCCACAAAATAATTTTTTTCAGACGACACAGACGTCAACTAAAGGACTATGACAAACGGGTCAGCATTCTAGCAAGCTCGAATTTCAATGAAAATTTCTGCGTTATTTGTTTCCAAAGATTTTTTATTATAATTGTTCGAAAGCGTTGCTGTTATTCATGTAGACATTTGATGTGCACTCGTTGCAGTGAATGGGTTCCAGCTTTGAAATCTTACATATGTCTTTTATGCCAGAAAGAAAGGTAATAATGATGATGATGCTAATAATAATAATAATAATAATAATAATAATAATAATAATAATAATAATAATAATAATAATAATAATAATAATAATAATAATAACAATAATAATAATAATAACAATAATAATAATAATAATAATAATAATAATAATAATAATAATAATAATAATAATAATAATAATAATAATAATAATAATAATAATAATAATAAAAATAATAAAAATAATAACAATAAAAATAATAATAATAATTCTAAAATGAAACTTGTTTTAGTGATCATGAGGTCGAAATATTATATTATATGAATATATACATAGGATTATGGTTTAAATCAGTGTTTCTCAAACAATGTGACGTTAGGTTGAACCAGGTGTGCCGCGAGACTTTCCCAAAGAAGTTGGTAATAAAAAAAAATTACAAAAACTATATCAAGCTTTTTGTTGTGAAAAAGTCGCTTCTGTGGATCAAAATTACAAAGAATTGTCTTTATAAAAATCTTATAAAAAACCTTATAAAAATCTCTCGTAATCATATTTAATTAGTATAGACTAAAAAGTACTTTTTTTATATATCATTGGAAAGTCAAAAAATTTGTAAAAATATTGGATTTTTGGGCAGATGTGCCGCGAGCGAGAAAAGTCTGAGAAACACTGGTTTAAATACATATTTATTTGAATTATATTTTAATAAATGATTCAGCTATCGACCAATTGATTTTAAAGTTTTTAATAATAATAATAATAATAATAATAATAATAATAATAATAATAATAATAATAATAATAATAATAATAATAATAATAATAATAATTTTTAATAATAATACATTAATAATATAATAAAAATAATAATAATAAAAGATTAATAATAATAACAACAATAATTCTTAATCATTATCTTAAAATTGGAATAAAAGACAAATTAATTGTTTTAATCTTTATCAAAATACATTGAATTTTATGAAATATTTTACTAGATTATGGCTTTGTGAGCTGTAATTAGAATTTGCTTAAGAGTGGTTTCAAAGGTTTTCAAGGGGGTCAAAAGTTAAACAAATTAAAAGCGAAACTTATTTAGAACTACATATATAATAGCTTCTAGAAAATCAAACAAAAAATAAATAAATCTAATTAAAATTACTAAAGATATTTTAAGTTTAAATAAATAAGGTTTTTAAAAATATATACAATTTTAATAATAAATATAATATATTAAAAATGTTGTAAATGCTTTTATTAAAAACAAAATAAAATCTTTTTCATTTTCACTTTTTATCAAAAATAAAAATTGCGGTTAGTTAACAATATATCAATAAATTCTTAAGATTAACTTCAAAATTTCGGCAAGGCCATTATCTAGTTATTTTCAATAAATCTTATTTTATTTATTGTACATACAAATGAGAATTATTTTAAATGTTTTAGAAAAATTATATTGATTATTATAATATTTTAAAAATTATTATAAACCTAATTTAACACTGGCCGCTAGTATACGCTATAAACTTGAGCTATTGGCCGGCGTTTTTTACGAAAACAGGGCATTTTTTACTCTTTCAAAAAATTGTCATAACTATTGTAATAATCGTCTTAAAATAAAGATTATTTTGCGTTGTACTTAAAATGAACCAATAAATATGAATTATATACTAGGCAGATGTTCTCAACCGTGATTTCTATTATAAATTATATATGATAACACTATATTATTATTATATTATGAAAATACTATTATATTATTATTAAATCATTTAGAACATTTACTTCACAATAAAATACCTTCAAGCCAGTATTTTATTTTAATTTTATTTTTTGTTTCGAGTTCCAAGATATGATAATAAATTAATTCTTTCTTGATGAATTTCTAGAAATTTTTAATGTTTCATTTTTAACGAAATTTAAACGCAGAAATTTTTTAAAAAATCATAGAGGTCGTCATGTACAAAATACACAATGAGAATAAGTAAACATTACATGTTTTGATAAAATATACCTTAAAAAAAGCATCCTTTTTAAAAGCAATTCATTAAATAAGATAAGCCGATTGAGCTTTGGTTTGGTTTTAATATTAATATTAAATTTTATGTTAAATTTTATGTATTTTAAATGATTTATTCTATTTTCTTTCATTTAATATAACAATTTTAAATTATCTTTTAAATTTTATGATAAATTTATGATAATAAAATAATAGTATTATAAAAAATAGTTTATATTTTGAGGCATACTTTGCGAACAAACATACTTCAAAATAAATTTTATAAAATCAAAATATCGATCAAGAAAATCTATTTTTTATATTTAAGAATTTTCAACTATAACAATAAATATAATGAGCAAAATAAAATCGAATCGTAAAATATTTCATAAAAACACATACAACTATGATTACATTTATTATTAAAACACCAGTTCGCCATTTGCCAATAAAATTGAATGTGTTCCTTTACTGAAAAGATTGAGGACCTCTGTATGGTAGTCGAAAAATAAAATGACACATTAGCTATGTAACAGGCCACTAACGATTAATAAAACTATAACACAAGTGTTGTGTGACCCACCATTATAGTGTTAATATTCATTGAACGATCAGCGGTTAATCTCTAGTCATGTCCCAGTAGTATCAATATATTAAGACTTTAAGGCTGTTTTAAAAACCAAGTAGCCTAACGTTAGCAGCTTCTTTTTCCCATGTTGAAACAAGTTGTTTAGGATAAAAACAATTTTTATATGGAGATGTGAATCTTCTAAATTTTAGAATTTAAAGACTATTGTCAGTTCGATTTGTATTATTTGTTGTTAATTCAAATAATTTTTTTCAATTAAATTCAATTAAATTTATTAATGTTTATGTACAAAAATATTTGGACTCGGAACTGTAATTATACACAACAAAAGCATTAAAAAACGTGTTAAACCCCTGCGAATTTCGGGTATTGACTAGGGTTAATTTTTTAAAAAAATAACCGTACATACTGCATAATTTGTAATATAATATATTATTGTATAGGATAAAAAATTTTGTTTGACTTATTCTGTGAAATTATAAACCAGTGTTTGAAGTTGAAGTTCTGATAAAGTTCATTTAAATTTAAATTAAATTTAAAATTTAAAATTTAAAAATTTAAATTAAATTTAAAATTTTTTTATAGAAGAAATTAAATATATTATAATTTCAGCCTCGTAATGAGTTATTATAATAATGAAGATATTTGGAAATTATTCAAGAGTTTCTGATCATGCTACTTGCACCTTTTGCACCAAAAATCTTGAATGCAAAAATTCTTTAACAACTGGTTTACATCACCACCTTATAAATGTCCATTATATGAAAAGAAAAATGAAAGAAGTTGATAGAGAAAATGAGAATACTGCCAAAAAGTCTAAAAGAATTGGCAATGAACAAACGTTTATGTTTGAAAGTTGAAGAAATTGTTTCAAGACTCACTGCCAAGGATGGAATTTCAATTTTTGCCATATGTGAGAGTGAGTTTATTCGAAATAGCATTATTAAGGAAGAGTTATCGTTACCAAAACAGCCCCCTGACATAATGGATCTAATATTGAAATATTATGAGACAAAATGCACAAAATTATAGAAAAGATTAGCGAAATGAAAATTGAAAAGAAAAAATTCTCCCAAACAATAGACGAGTGAACCAGTTTTAGAAATCGGCGATATATGGACATCCATTTATATTATGCTGATGGCAAATCGGACAATTTGGGTTAAGTTCGCATTGACGGTTTTTGCTAGGCCGAAAGAGCAATCGATTTAGTTGATGAAAAACTTAAATCCATTGGATTAACTTTTGAGACTGACATTGTGTCAACAATAAGTGATGGAGCCAGCGTCATGGCTAAATTTAGAAAAATATCACCTGCATACCAACAACTATGTTATAACCATGCCATTCATATAGCCGTTACAAAAATGTTCTATATAACACAAAATCAAGATTGTAACTTGAACTTGGATGGCTCTGTAGCAGAATTTAGTGAATGTGATTACGACAATGAGAATGAGTTAGATCAATCAAAACACATTACTTTCAAATTTGAAATTATAAAAAATTAGAAACATTGTTAAGCTTTTCAGGAATTCGCCAGTTTGTATTACTATTTTACAAAATTATGTAAAAACTATTCAAGGAAATGAGTTACAATTTTTATTATATTGTAAAACGCGTTTGGAATACCCTAGAGATAATGGTTGAAAGATTTTTAAGAATATAAAGTGCTGTGATTAAGGCACTTTTTGATCTCAATTTATGTCACTTGTGGAATTCAATATGATCCAATAGCACTGAACATTTTGAAAGCCTTGAAACCAGTTAAAATTGCAGTCGAGGCACTTAGTCGACACGATACAAACCT
>CAUHTR010007826.1:71676-125038 GCA_959609185.1 Schmidtea polychroa
ACACGATACAAACCTTTTAACAACTGAAGCTATTTTAAAATTTTTATTTAATACTCTCACAACAAATAATTGTGCTAACATAAGTGCATTACTTTTAGAAGAAATAAAACTTCAAATTGCAAAGAGAAGAGATCCAGTTCTGGTATCTTTTATGAGGTTTCTACAAGATCCAAATAGTTTACAATTAGAAGAAACAGATAAATATTTTATAACAAATCCAAAAAATGATATAGTTAAACGAGGTAAAATCATATGAAAAGAATGTTCAAAATTAACAATAATACTGAAAATATTTCAGATACTAAAATTAATGAATGCGATAATAGTGATAACGAACTTGAAATAGTTAATGAAGAAACTAATAGTTTAGATCTTAAGAGGAAGTTAGAAGATTCTATCTGTGAAACACTCAAACCTTATCAATTCAGAATTGATGATGACTTCCGCACTTTATTGAAATAAATAAATATATATGAAGCTATTGGAATCCTTAGAAATAATTTACAGCAACTCAAAAATGCTTTAGGCATGGTTAGAACAACATCAACACAAAACGAAAGAAATTTTTCGATATTCAGTAATTTCACATCAAAAAGAGAGGAAGATTATCTGATAAGTCATTGAATTGTTTATGTTTTTTGAAGAATTATTTCTCAAAATATGATTAAATAAGCAATATTATTATTAAATTATTTTTAAGGTTAACCCTTAATTGCTTGATTTTTTTTATTTATTTTGAATAAAATTAAATAGCGTTCCTTTGACTGAATATATTATAAAAATAATTTAAAAAATCTAACGAAATCTTACTAATTCCGTTAAACAGGTTTGTAGCTCATAAGCAACATGATGAAATGGTTAGTTCTTATTTATTTTAGGCGATCTAAACGTGAAATTCTGGTATGTTGCAAATATGCTACACAATGCAATTAAATGTTTTTATCAAAAACAAAATCAAATCTTTTTAATTTTCACTTTTTATCAAAAATAAAAATTGCGGTTAGTTAACAATATATCAATAAATTCTTAAGATTAACTTCAAAATTTCGGCAAGGCCATTATCTAGTTATTTTCAATAAATCTTATTTTATTTATTGTAGATACAAATGAGAATTATTTTAAATGTTTTAGAAAAATTATATTGATTATTATAATATTTTAAAAATTATTTTTTTTTTTACACAATGAAGTGTTTTCTATGTTTTATTTTTTGTTATAATAAAAAATTTTCTAAATGAAAGTTCTGTATTTTATTTCATGAGAAAATATTAACAAATTTCTCGAATCTCGAGAATTTAAAAGTTGCTAAAATGAGAATTCTCATTTCTCGAGAATATGAAAAGTAAGAGAAATCACAATCTCTAAGTAAGACCCAATAAATTTGCAACTTTATTTAGAAAACCAATCCTACATAAACTCTGAATCAAAATCACAAGGAAAAAATTCCCCAAGACAGGTAGGATTTTAAAATTTCAATTCTCTGTTTTTTAGTGACTTAACACGAACTTTTCTTCAACCAAAAATGAAAAATTCTAAATAATTTATGTACTATATGTTCACATCAAGCTTGACTATGAATCAGTAAACATATCGATGTTTTTGATATTCACGAATTTTAGGCACTGCCTTTTTCAAGTGAAAATTCATTTAAACGAAATTTAAATGAATATACATTAATTCTAAAGGGAAAACATATCAAAGGCGAGGAAAAGGATAAATAGCTTCATTGTTAGATGTAGCAACCTTGATTTACTGAGGAAACCCGTCATACAGATAAAAGATTTCGTTACCATACAAACTTGATTCAAAATTACCTAGCGAGTTCACATTATCAATTTTCAATAATAGGATTTATTTTAAATTAACTTCAGCCGTAATCATGAGGGTTGCAAAGATAAGTAAAATCTACCATTATCACGATGAATAGGAACATGATTATTTTTGACAAAGTTCACATTAATATACGATTTTTTCTTATATTTTTTTGAAATTAATTAACTAATTAATTTTGATTTGTTTGAATTTTTTTTGTTATGTTTTTATTCTTTTTGTATATATTTTTTAAATTTTAAAATGAAGTGAAATAAACTGAAGTTATACTAATTGAAGATCTAAATTATTTGAACATGGGTAGATCTCGAGGTAGTTGAATTAAAAGAAGTGGATCTTCAGTATAAAAAGGTTGGGCAGGCGTGATATATTACAATGCTATTCTGTTTAAAGTCATTCTTAAACATATATACATCATTTAGTAGTGAAATTTAAAATAAAACTATTTTGAGGAGTACCCGAAAACAAATGTATTATATTTTTCTTTCGAAATTGTAAAATATATTTGAAATTATGATTGACAATTGACAGTTACATACATTGTAATATTTATTATGCGTGGAGGTTATTGGGTTTCTACTATATTATTAAAAAAGAATTATTTCCCATCACTTGTTAGTTTCATTTTTTTTAAGAAATCTGAAGTCCATGGCATGCGAATGGTATTATAATCTTCTTAAGAGTCGATTCCAACAAGATGGAAGTGAAGTCGTTGCTCAAAGTCTTTACAGCAATCAGGGTCAATGTATGCTATAATTTCTTTTAAATTATAAATGAGAATAATAATAATAATAATAATAATAATAATAATAATAATAATAATAATAATAATAATAATAATAATAATAATAATAATAATTATAATAATAATAATAATAATAATATAATAATAATATAATAATAATAATAATAATAATAATAATAATAATAATAATAATAATAATAATAATAATAATAATAATAATAATAATAATAATAATAATAATAATAATAATAATAATAATAATAATAATAATAATAGACAATTTCGTTCATCTATTTTACCGAAAGCTTTGCTATAATTACAAACCCGAATGGGCAAAGAATCTCAGACATTCTGAGACTGAAGGTATTGCATGCAAAATGTCATTATTGCTGTTTTGATATTTATCATTTTTTTGTTTGCTTTTGATTTATATTTCTTATTTTTATTTTATTACCAAGGGTACGTTCAATTGGCAGGTTTGTGTTGTTGTTTATTGTTGTTTGCTAATTGGAATTTTGTCTATAACAAATGCTTGATGTTACTAATTTCTAGTTGCTGGCTTTTGCATTAACTAGTTATTAATATTTTTCGTTTATTACATTAATGAGTGGGTGCTGTTATTTATGGTTTCATTTATTCAGTCTTCTATTACTAATATTTGTACAATGTGAGTTGGCGGCCGATTATCCATTCAATCAGTAAGGAATTAGAGACTGATATGACCATATTGAATAGAGAAGCGAAATGTTTACATGAAGATCAATTAGTCGTAAGAGTTGGACAAACCTTTTCAGACCACTGGAATGATTTGAGCTTATAAAATTATTCACAGAACTTAATTTTTTAAAGAAACTTTAAGTTTCCTAATTCAATAAGTTATTATGCCATTTTGACGGACATTTTATTAGGGTCATTTTTACTCATTGAGAATAAAAAGTAGTCTGCATCAAGTAAAACTTTAAAAAAATACCTTTTCATACATAGGAATTCCGGAATTTCTTTGGAAGGTTTCAGGAACCAAAAACGATGGAAGGTTATAAATTTTAATTTTGAATTATTAATATTAAATGGTAGTATGTGTGATATAAGAAAAAGGACGTGAAATATGGGATGTTATAAATATATAGCTATACTTAAGAAATGACAATATATACATTTTTTAATAACTGACAAGGAGTTAGTGTTTCTCGACCTTTTCTAATCATTGGTATATTTTACGAAAAAATATTTTCGTAGTTCATTTAAGTAAAGTGGTTGCAAATAATCTTCCAAATAAACGACAATGCCTCTAAACATAAAAACCATGAGAACTCTACTTAACCCAATAGTCTTTCATTAGATATTGTAGGACAGAACAAAAAGTTATGTTAATGATGAAATCCTAACAGAAATTTAAGAATTATCATTACGATTTCGAGACATACCCTTTGAAAGGACTACAATAAATTTCTAAATGGAAAAATTAATTTTTTAAACCGACTGTTTGTTCTCTAAATTTATGTCAATTTTTCAATGACAGTACTGGGATTTAATTAAAATAATGAATGTTTTTAATCTTTATTTATATTTTATTATTTTCGAATACTTGAAAATAATGTTAATGCTGAACATGTGTGTTAAATAAAAAACATTGATATATAATGGAAAACTAAATAAAAATAAATGAAATCATAAACAAAAACAGCTCAAAATTGAAATAAAAAATAAATGAATGTATTTTTAAAATATTACATTTAAAAAAATCAATCAATTTTTAAAGAAATATTTGGTGAAATTGGAGAAAATTTGCATTGTAATATTAATATTGATTTTCAGATAACATTAAAATAAAAATGTCATGTTGTCCAATAAGAAAAAAGTTATGGTAAAATTGTAATTCATTATAAAAAATCACAGACAGATTAACATATTTGGAATATTCAATGTTATATAAAATTTCATCAAAATACCAACAATATATATTAATTATAATTTATATTTTACTATTTCGTTTCAGAGAGCAATTAGAAGTCACTACAGGTAAAGTAAAGAGACAATAATTAGAAATTTTAATTTCATAATTATAAATGGGTTTAAATAAAACAAAATTACATAGCAAATATTTAATGCCTTGAACACTTGAACAAATTTCTAATAATTTCGCTGTAGCGATTGACACAGGCCTTTAAAAATATACTTCGTAAATCTATGTTACACCAATGTAAACTGTTACATGGATCAAGGGTTGCCAACCATTTATGTGATGATTACTTTTCGGTCATTCTTTCAAATAACACTGCATTTCAAAACACTAAATATGAATTGAGTGGGGGAGACTATAAGTGGGACTATAATGCAAAAAGTTCTCAGTGATTCAAATGCTTATGAATAAATAAATTTCGAGTTCATTTACTTTCCAAAAAGGTTCAAATGATTTGTCACTAACAGGTGTAAAACTAACAACAAAGAATTGAAGATTTTTTCAACTGGAATATCAATGTGTTTAAATAAGCAAATTCCACATTCTACATTCCATGACCAAGTATCCCATTAGTTTACGTTGTCATCCTTAAAAGTAATACTTAAAAATTGAAGTCTCAATCTTTGAGAGATTTGAAAATTTCTCTTTTGTAAATTTTATAAATGATGGTAATATTAAAATATTTTGCATTGTTTGGGTGATTATATTAACCTTTTATTAATTAAATGTTAGTTTTTATTGCTTGCTTATTAAATGAATCATTTTTAAAACCATTTTTTAACGATAAATGTTTATAAGAACTATTTTCAATTTTCACCACTGATTTCTTTTCAATTGACATTGTATTTATTAAAAAACTTGACTATGAATCAATAAATATATCAATGTTTTTTTATATCTTTATTGATTCATAGTCAAGTTTTTTAATAAATACAACATAAATGTGTACATTATATGAGACAGAATTTTCTTTTTCAATGCTGCATTATTGAAAAATTAAAAGTATAGGCAACCTCTTCCACATAACACCAATAATAATAATAATAATAATAATAATAATAATAATAATAATAATAATAATAATAATAATAATAATAATAATAATAATAATAATAATAATAATAATAATAATAATAATAATAATACTGTCTTTGTAATTCCGTATTATATAAACTAATATGAGACTCATTATAAATGTCAAAAACATTCAATTTTCAACATATATAGCAAATAAAATTAAAAATTATTTCATCAATTAATATTTCACAATTTTTCATCTTCTAATATATATACAACAAAAACATTATCGATGTTTTCAAAAAAAAATTATATAATTCTTTAACTTTAATTTATAATTTGAAATTAAAATTCTTAAAATTTGACCTAATTTCGACGTCTTAATCAATATTTGTTCATGATTATCACAAAATACTGACGTATAGCCTGAAAATAAATTAGTATAAAGATAATTGAAAATGAAAATAGATCAGTGATGAAAAAGATGAAAGGTTTTACTGATATCGTTATTATCATCAACTCTAATATGAAGATATTTTTTATTTGGCCCAAGAATCAGACCTAACAAAAGAAAAGAATAGCCATCGATAAGCAATAAAATAGATAGTAATTAAAATAGGGTATTTTAAAAATATAAAACTTTAAATAATTTGTATCTAATTATTAAGATTCAATAACAACCCCAGATTTGTTGAAAAAGGTGAAAGGAGCACAAATATCGAGATACCGGCAAAAAATTAATGCGAGGTGGGAAGAAATGCAGGACAGATTGAGAATGTTAGATCAAAGCAATATAAGTAAAGCGAAAAAGGATGAAGCATGTAATATTTTCTTAATGATAAATGTATAATTATAATAATAATAATTATTATTATTATTATAATTATTATAATTATTATTATTATTATTATTATTATTATTATTATTATTATTATTATTATTATTATTATTATTATTATTATTATTATTATTATTATTATTATTATTATTATTATTATTATTATTATTATTATTATTATTATTATTATTATTATTATTATTATTATTATTATTATTATTATTATTATTTATTATCACTCAATTTACAGGGCATTATATAACAGAGGAATTCAAAAACAATTTCCGGGAAATTTTGAAAGAATTTAGCCAATTCCTGTATATTACACTGGAAAGTAAATTTTTTTCATCATTTGTGAATTAAAATATAATAAATCCTAAAGATTTCATCTTTTAGTTGACCAAGAAAAAATAAAACTAAATTAATTTTATAACCTTTATTACTTATAAATATCATTGGTTTTTATTTATTCTCGACGTTTGGATATTTTATCATTAAGTCGGTTGATATCATATGTCAAAGGTGGTTTCCTAGAAGTGGCAATGGTCAACTAAGGGTTGACATTGAGATAAGAATAAATTTGTAAATATGAAAGAAATATTAATGTAGAAAAATACAAATTTTTTTTGCCAAAAATATATTTGTTAAAATTTAATACAATACTTCACCCCAATTAACCTTGGTAAGTCAAAAGACGCATTTTTTAATTTCTATATAAATTATTTCAATAAATAACTCAATATTGAAAAGATAGGTTTTTTCTCAACATTTTAATGTAAGGTAGGTGCGAATGACGCAGCTGTTGGTACGTCAATTCAGTATCTGATAGAAGACCTGCTAGTGGGCGTTTAACTTGTGGGGAAAGAGATTATTTAATCAATTCATTAAATCATAGCTATTACGTCATAATTTGTATCTGACAATGTAGATCAGTTTTCATAAAATATATTTTTATTATTTGGCGTTTGCGTTTACTTATTAAAAATAAGCTTATTATAAAATTAAATGGATATTTATAGAATAATTTCTTATTACTTTTGAAATTGCTTCATTAACAAGACAGGGTAAATATAAATTTTGCAATAAATTTCACTCACTTCCCAGTATTATTCTAAGAGCAATGGTTAGGAAATGTCGGCCCCTTTCTGGGGCAATTGAAATGACAAAATATAATGACTAAATATTATTTTCTTTGTGGTCATCTGAAACATTATTATTTGAGACCTTTCAATATAATTGAAAAATTGAAAAGTTTAATCAAGAATGAATTGCAAAAACTGTCAGCAAAAGTATAAACCTTTATGGAATCCTCCAAATCTCTATCTATTGAAAAATAACTTCCTAAACCTATAATTTCATTTTCCAACCATCTCCAAGTAATATTATGGACTGTAAAAAATTTACTAACATTTAGCGAGCTAGAAGGGTTCATGAATTCAGGATATGTTCTGAATTGAGATTTTATTTATTGGTTAGCAGCAAAAACTCAGAGATTATTTGCCAATTTTTCTTATCAAAATTCTTCCCGGATAATTGAGAGCTCAATTTGCAAAATTAGGTTGTAAGAGAAATAAAAACAGGATTTATTAAAATTGCAATAACAATTTTATTATAACCATTTGTTTAAATGGATATCTCGAACATTCACATTCAAGTTTATGGAAATTCACTAAAATTATTTTTAAAGAGGAAATTGTCGTTTACAAATCCAAGAGAAATATGGAATCTCAAAATTAATTAGAATATATGGATGTTTACTCGGGTTAATTATTGCAATTATATCAGTAATTGTTTTCATTATTATTATTATTATTATTATTATTATTATTATTATTATTATTATTATTATTATTATTATTATTATTATTATTATTATTATTATTATTATTATTATTATTATTATATTATTATTATTATTATTATTATTATTATTATTATTATTATTATTATTATTATTATTATTATTATTATTATTATTATTATTATTATTATTATTATTATCATTATTATTCTATTTCCAAATATATATATCATATTTAAGTGCTCATATTTGTAGACTATGCGGCAAAAGTAGATGATCCAGATTTGAACATAAATGAACAAGTTATTACTACGGTCTACGACGAGATCGAATTGATGATCGGGTACCGGATTAATTATGTTAGTTTTTTACCATTTGGACGCTTTATCTTGCAAATAAAATAAATTAATGTTTTCCCCTAAAACAAGTCAAAAGAATCTTTCTGTAATTGATCGTATCACACGCTCCATTTTTACACGACCATTGTTTATCAAACCATTTAACGTGTCCAATAACTTGAGATTGAGCCACGATCACATGGACAAGTTTCACTGCTGAGAAGACATCTCCTCACGCAACAGATACAAAACGCTTGTCTATAGCTTTCAAATATTACCTTCGCTATATTGCTCATTGAAGTACGACATATCAAACATTCATTATCTTCCATATTTCAGCCCAGAACACAATAAATTCCAATTGAGTTTAAATCAATTCATTTAACCCAACAAAACTTAGAATTCAAAATCCATTCAAAAATCTACAATTCCAGAAAACATATAATCGATTGATTCAGCCAAACAATTTTTCCAGATCTTCATATCGAACTCGATCTGATAAATTTCGAACAAACAAACATGAATTTTTTCTCCTAGACATTACAGCAAGCAAAGTAAAAGGTTTTCAATAAATTTGTGATTTAGAAAGATGTATTAGAAAATTTCCTCAGAAGGAGGAAAACTGGTCAACATTCTATCATAATAAATTTGTCACAGTTAGAACGTTGATAATTTATAGGGACGAATCTTTTGATAACAAAGACTCAAACTATAAAGACATTTTCTATTCAATCTATACATATAAAAACATAAATCCGATACATTTATTCATTTATCCACCTATCACAATATCTCCCAAAATGTGGAGTACGTTCTTACTATGCTGTAAGGTCATTCTGGCTGGTGTTTCAATGTGCGGTTTTAAACTTTCCCTTACAAAGCCAGTCAGTAAAGCTAGTTACAAGATAAAATTAAAATAAAACGCTGCTAAATGAAAACCGAACAACATTAAACTTTAAAGTCACACTAATATATTATCAAATCTATAATTTATAATTTTCAGATGCCAGAAGATATGGGAAGTGTAATTTCTGATGTGGAGTCGACTACAAGCATGTTTATAGGCAATCAAATGGAAGAGAGACTTGCGGCTGCACTTGTAAATAAGGTGAATAGATTTTGTAATTTTGTGAATATACATTTTCTTTTAGATAGTTCAAGACTACAGTTTGAATGAATTACAAAATTTTGATATGAAAAGTCTCACTCAAGTAATAATTATGTCATTTTAAGTACAAAAGTAATGATTTCAACAGGACGATCAGTCATCCGGCATATCACACGTTTATCGGGCTCGACCGTATAACTCCATGCCAAATGGAAATGTATCTGGTAGATCAAGTGCGGCAGCTTCATCAATGATGGATTCGGAACAATTGATTGAAATGACCAAATACAATTCACTTCAGTTGGCTTTTTTTCTTACAAAATCTATTTTAAATGCTTCTCTAGGTATGCTAATCCTAACAGGAATCCCCGCTTACGAGACTCTGTTTCAACAACCGATGTAAGTCTGTATTTAATTCATTTTTAACCAGAATGCATTCTATTCATTAAATTTTCGTTTAACAACATTTACTGACAATTAATTAACATGTGTGAGTGGCAAACTCGTTCTATTTGCTGCGAGTTTACAAGTTATTTAACTTATATAAGTAAGTCGGGCGATATATAATACATAACTTGATAGAACTACACCAACCGGCATTTGATTATCATCAAATGGCCATTGATTTGCATATTTAATAATATAAATATTAACTTACCTATAATAAATGTGTGTGCGTGTGTCATAGCCAGAAGGGCCATTGAATTAGCTAGGTGACATTCAATTAGCTCTTACACTATAGAAAAATAGAAAAAATCGCTGTTGGAAGAAAAATAAATAAATACATACAAACACGGTTCTATAATAAAAAATACACACTATAGGACATTGATTCATCATGCGGACATTCAATTAGCTAAAAATTTCCATTTAAAATTAATTAATTATAAAAAAATATACAAGAATATGTCAGAAACTTCATCAGAATCGACTATTTCATTTCAAGAAATTCATAGATGAATGCTCTTCAATAGATGGACGAACAAGAGCTTCGGTAGATCACGAGTAGACAATAGAATTTATAACAATATACCAACAAATCGAGGTCTCAATTTTCAAAGATGAGCTAATCCATTTACAATAATATATCTTCATTGACTATTCAAATAGAAAAATTGCCATATAATCCATTTTTGAACCCCATCGAAAGTGTTGAGCAAAATTAAAAATGGGGTAAGGACTAAAGTTTCTTCGGTTGATGGATTTTCCAGACAGATTTACCTTCAATGAATGATTTACTGCAATATCCCAAGCAGTTAACGAGGAACTTCGAAAACCAGATCATAATAATTTCAAAAATCATATTAATAATCATATTAAAGATTCTTCCCTAAATTCTTGATATTTTAATAAAACTATGAAAAATTTAATGTATATTATAATAAATAAATAAATATCTTACTTCTTTATTCATTATTTTTAAAAAAATCTTAAAATTAACTAAAATCCAGAACAAAGCTTATTTGACAAAGCTAAACGAATGTCTCATTTATGATAATTAAATGCGCTTTGGTGTACAAACTTAGCAAAGATCACATGACCTACTTTGTGTGCCATATCGACATATATATAACTATTTAACAACATTTAAAACACAAGTAATCACTGCATTTTGCACGTTAATTTTCGGATTCAATGACTTTATCAATAACGCTTTACAAATTACACGTTCCCAATAATTATTGAAATTTTTTATAATGGATTGTTGCTGTTAAATTAAATAATTATTAAATCGGATTATTTTAAATTTCAATATTTTAAAATTTCTTCTTTTCTAACTGCTATAATTTAAAAAATGATTTATTATAATTCTTATAATTTTTAAAGAATAAAATATTTTTATTAAAAATATGATATAAATAATAAATTTGTTCAAAAATCTATAATTTCTGTAGTTATTCTATCCTTCCTGATAATGACAGGAAAACTATCGAAATATATCGTAAAACGAATATTTGAGTGGCGCTTTCGTAAAATTAAATCGTTGCCATGCATATTTAACTATTTATTCAATAATAATTTATGGATATTTAAAATCTGACTTAATTTATTATTTTGATTATTAAAACAACATTAATTGCTATTGTTTATTTGAAATTATAATTGCAACAAATATGCTGATGAATAAAGCTTCCTACGTAGGATATTGCCTGTCGCTATTATTATTATTATTATTAAATGATTGAATCAATTATGATTCTGCTTAATGGATCAAGCTATCACATTTTAACTGATTCCGTGAATGTTTATTTAACCTTTGGAAGGGAGACCCCCAAAAAATCTCGATCGTGTACGCAAACCAAAATTATTTAAACATTTTATTTTCAACAAATTCGTAATTAGGAACTTGATTTGTATTACATAATAATACTTTATAATTCGTTAAATCCCCGCCTAATACTTTATTTTAACTGGATAATTTTTTAATTACTTTCATCTTTTATATTCTACAGTGCAAGCCCGACACAAATAATATCACATTTTTCTATTTTTAGTTTTGTTGAAATTTTTTATCAAAGAACTGTTATTTTCAATCTTTCAGGATGTAAATGATACGGATGACATCATATTGAACGTAGATCAAATACAAAACCTGTTACGTTATTCGAATGCAGATAGACAAAACCTAAGACAAATCATTGAAAGAATAGTTCACGTACCATACGGAGAGCCGATTAAACTGCAATTCCAGTTAAACAATATGTCAAACATGGGTACTAACACATGTAAAATTATTTTATTAATGGTTTCCTACAGAAGTCACATGGACAAAAACCTTCATGGGAAGAACGTTATCATTGAACAATTCAGACGCCATAGAAATCAGTGAACATCCGATAAACAATAATATGATTTACACCTTGAAAATATGGCAGAGCACGGACAGTGACAGTGGAATCTATACTGTGATGATATTAAACCAACCTCTTATCGAATTTGCAGTGAATTTAGTGGGTAAGTCTGTCACTTTTTATTAATAAATCTTTTCGCAAAAAATTGTCCGATAGTTAATAATAAAATGAGCAACTCAAAATATTTAAAATCCAGTAGTGATCTTAAACATTCGAAACTCGATACATTTTAATGTTTTAATAAGCCATACCTAAAAATCTTTAGACAAGCAAAAAATCTTAAAAAAATAAAGTTTTAGAAAAGCGATCAATTCTTATCTAATTACTTTTTAATCAATACTTTTGAAAATGTTCAATATGCTCAGGTTACATACTGCTGACTACAAATCGTGAAGTTTGGAAGTTCATATTCCCATTTCAATAACAAAATCTAACCCATTACATAATTATTTTATTATTATATATAAACAAATATAAAAAGGCAATCTATTATTGGTTAAATAATTGATGAAATAATTCCTACTTAAACACATATCCAATGAAATTCAAACATAATTACATAATGATATCACTCTAATGATACTATCCATTACTAAATTGACACAGTCTATTAATGTTTTCTTTTAATCATGATGTTAATATATTATTATTATTATTATTATTATTATTATTATTATTATTATTATTATTATTATTATTATTATTATTATTATTATTATTATTATTATTATTATATATAAGAAAATCACAACACATTTAAAAGCCAGCGTTTCGATTGAAGATGTTAAATTGCAATTGCAGAACTGGCCAAATTGGTGAATTTAGTGTTGAAGCTATTGGTTATCCGGAACCCCGAGTAACCTTTTACCACAACAACAAGCTAATTTTGTTTCCAAGTGAAAAATATCGTCTAGGTAGTTGTGAAATTTTATTATTTATGAAAGGTTTTATCGATTTTATTTAATTTAAGAATATAAAGATCATATAAGCCGTTATTGTTTGAGAATAGTGAATGTCACTGAAACTGACCATGGCACCTACAAGTGTATGGCCAGCAATTCAGGTGGAACTTGTGAGTGCAGTGCTCAGTTACAGGTCACAAATATCAAATTCAGATTTGGTAAGTAAATTATTTATATTTCATTTGTTTATTGCAGTTGTTTGCGCTATTGACATTTTTCTTATGGTCAATAGCGGTACCCTTCAATTGATAAAATGATTTTTAACTATTTTCAATCGACTGAAAATTCTGTTCATTTTAAAATTCTACGTTTTGGTTGAAAGATATGAAGAGGATAGAATGAGGAAAGTAAACAGGTTGGTTTTTGACGAGTTCAAACCTTCTATATTGTATAGCTGCAGACTTCTAGAAAATCGCACTGGCCATATATATGACATGAAATTAAAAGAAAAAAATAGAAATGAAGAATATACATTATGTAACCATACTAGAAATTAAGGAGATCAAGTACATTTCCAGATTCATATTTCTGGCACGCCTGAATTATAATCAAATATCTAAGACTATAAATTTATGAAACTTTATAATCAAAATAATGACTTTTTTTCAATTTTCACCACTGACTTCTTTTCAATTGACATTGTATTTAATAAAAAGCTTGACTATGAATCAGTAAAGATATCGATGTTTTTTTGATATTCACGAATTTTCAGCACTGCCTTTTTCAAGTGATTTTGATCATTATCTATTAATTTTGAAGCTATAGGGAAAAAATAAATTTATTTTGTATTGTGTATTAATTTTATTGGTTAATTATAATTTAAATTTTTAATTATATTTTACTTATATTAAGATTTTCGATATTTCTTATATTATTTTTTATTTTATTTTGTAATTTAAATTTTAAGTTTTTTTTTAAAAAATGTCCCTGAAATTTAATTTAGTTAATTTAGCTATTTCTCCTTTTGTCCCATGTTATTTTCCACAATTGCACTTTCAATGATTAAGAATATTTATTTAAGTCCCCTATCTGAAATGAGATTTATACTTGGAATGTATGTTGTGGATTGATGTGGTATCCTTATGCTTAAATTACTCGAAGTTGAATAAAAATCTTCGTTAAGATTATTTTAAATATTGCAAACAAATTGTATTGATTTTGAATTTAATAAATATTAGTATTTAATTATGGATGTTATAAATACTCAAAATATAACAACTAACAATTATATTTGTCTTTAATTTTTTATTTATTACTTGCTCATATCTTTTTACTACGGTTTGCATATTTGTTGTGAAGATAAATTTATGGGTACACAAAATTATATTGAATTTTACATAAATGGTTTCAGATAAGAAAATTCCAAGGTCCAGTTCCGCGTCGAATTCTTCTGTTGAAGATGAAATTTTCACTTATCCTACACCAAAACAAATTACCAAGAAAGATCTATCAAATTATACATTTGATGCTCCAGATGGAACCCTTAATGAAGTAAAGCTCATTAAAAATTTTGATAAATTTTGTAAAAGACATGAAATTTTTTTAAATTTAATATAAGACAAGAAACAATAGGTATTTCATACATCCAAAATATGTAAAGGGAATTTTAAATGTTTAGTCACAAATTACTGATATTTATCTTCATTTAGATTTCGACTGTAGATCAATGTTAATTTCCTATTAAACACAAATTTGACAGTGCACCAATGTTTATTGTCACTTTTTATTCTTTCAACGTGCAATAGTTCCAGTCCACATCATTTACTTGAACTTTAACAACTATTGTTAGGTGAATAAAATAAGATTTATTTATAAATTATTTTGCTTTTAAGACTTGCTCATGCGCATAATTATAGCAAGCCGCGTACATAGTGAAAAGATTAAGTGTTCACAAATAATCTTTATACGTTTATTTACATCAAAGACCTTATCCAGTCCACTGATCCCTCTGGTTATGATTGAGATATGTTACTCGAAAGTCGACAGAAAAGTAAAACACTGCATAACGAAATATTTATTTTCATTTATGGCCATTCACATTTATAGAATTAATCTCGTTTTATTAGAAAAATTTGTAAAATCATTAGGGATTTTAAAATTGTTGCACAAAATAAATAAAAATTGCACTCAAAAAGCCTTTTGCTTACCTACCTTCCTCGAAGTTAGAAGGGACATTGGACACAACCTCACATATCCAAAGAGAGTTTTCTAGCTTTCAGTGTTTTATAATTTTGTCATTTATTACTTTATCTTATTATCTTTATCTTATTAAACAATAAAATATCATGATAATAATATAAAATTTAAAAAATATTTTTAAAAATAATATAAATGATTAAAAAGCAGTGATTTAACGTGCCATGATTATTACAGCTAGTCGAGATACATCAGCACTTGATGTATCTAGAGGGCCAACTGGACTGGTTTGAGGAACAGGTACTATACTCAGTCGTTTTGTTGTTTCCTATGTGTTGTTTGTTCGCTTTATTATATAAATATTTATTTTAATAATTGGAAATTAATTAAAATTTAATTTTAAATTTTAGACTTCACAGGATTCGCTGAAATCACCGAAACCATTGAAGTCATCTGGTTCTTTTAAAGCTCAGCAATCACCAAATACCGTTATTGGAAGAGAGATTCCAGATGAATTGTAAGTTATTTGTGTTGGACTTCATTGACCTCAATTTCTGAGGCTTTTTTTTAATATTTTTAATTTTTAATTAATATTGTTTTAAACATAGTAAAATCAAAGACAAACAAATGCAAAGCCGTTTACCAAGGGCTGTCCATTCGTATAGTTCAGAGGTGAGTTGAGATGTCTGGATCAGAAATTATAAAATTTCTTTAGAACTTGGACATATTCGACAGTAATTCGTTGGCTCGAAATCAATCCTCGAGGAATCCAACTAATTCTTTGAATAACTCCAACACAAATATTTCAAAATTGAAGCAATTATTTGAACATGGAGATTCGGGATATTTTCCTAGGGTAAAACCTTTAAATATTTAATTTTTAATGAGTCTGAAACAATTTATAAAATAATTAAAAATAGAATCCATTTCCTTACCGAAGACTCAATTGCGGTCCATGAAGAGGGTAAGGATGTCATACTTCAGCATTTCTAAAAACTAATTATTAATATTTCGAAGGTATACATCAAATTTTTTGAAAGGAAAAGTGGATACATCGAATTAAAATTTAATCTAAAACACACTTCAGTATTAAAATATAAATTACTAACCACCTGGAGAACTTAAACGGGTGATTGGTCATGAAATTGTTTTTTTATTTATTCATAAAAGTCCGGCCGGCCTGAAATAAAGATAACCATTTACCTAACCCTCTAAACCCTAGGATACTATCCCTAATCTCTCCGATAGTGACGTGCTACTATGTAAAAATATAATTCCGAATTGTCCGCTCAGTGACATTATTATACAGCGGACAATATAGAAATATAGAGATTATGAATTAAAAGCTTTAGATTTCTAAGGGTGAGAACCTCTCCCCTTCAGCCTTAACCGGCACGTCAATTTGATTGAAATAAAATTTGATTTTTTTTATAATACTTCCGAAATGACGAAAGTAATGCTATATATAAAACAAGGCTTCGCCACATCATACTAGCGCTCCTAGCGAGGGAAATCGTGAACAACACATTCATTGGATACGCATTTCATGCTATTTTCGAATAAAACTAATTCAAATGTTTCACAAAATTTTGAAAATTATTTTTAAAGCTAATAAATTCTATTAAAAAATAACAAAAAATACAAATAAAATTACACAAAATAAATGTGTGACATCACACATAGCCTGAACCCCCATCCTCCCCCTGTCACAAACCGTCACATTTTCTTACACCCCCTCCCCCATGGAGCGTGGTGTACTTTATGGACGGCCCCTAAGAAAACGCACATCATTGTAGGTTATTACAAGTGATTATCATAAAATATTGTCTCTCAGTAAAATTTTCTTCGAAAAATATAAAGTTTCAATATTATTGAGTTCTGGTTATTTGATCTGGTACATATGAAGTCAGATTTAAGTATTATTTCTGCTGAAAAGTAATAAATCCATCGCTATTGTTTCCTAATTTATCAAAGTAGTAAACTTTACAATAATTTTTCAGGGCCGTCTTCAGACATTTGGGCGCCCGTGGGCTACTAAAAATAATGCGCCCTCTTCGTAGGAAAATTAGATAAAGAAATACACCCAGGCGGCCAGTATACATAGGTGGTCAATTCACACTTAAGTCGTTTATTGAAGTTTATGGCATCATAAATTATTGTAATAGCATTTGTCATTCCAGCTCATTTGAATATAAAAGTCAGTTAAATATCTCAAGAAATACGTGAAAACTAATGAAATGAAAAATGAATTTTTATTAAACTAATAACTAAATGACTAATAACTAAAAAGCTAATAATAATAAAAAAACATACATCGTAAATAAAAATTGCCACCCAAAAGGCTTGAGCCCTGGGCCTATAGCCCATTTAGCCCTGTGATTAGGGCGGCCCTGCATTTATTACAAAGAGCCCTTAAAACAATAATATGAAGAAATTCGATGATTATGAAGAAACTAAAGCTAATATTCAGTAAAAGTTGTCTAAGGAGTCTTAAAAAACCAAAAATAAAAAAAGCAAGGACAAAATATCTTGAAATTCCATTCATTTGTATAAGGTTTTCATAGTTAATTTAAATATGTTAATTTTATTAGTAAATCTTTTATTTTTTTGGTAATCCTCATTCTTTTTTCTTTTTACTTTATAATAGTTAAATCCATCTTTAAATCTGCAGCAAAAATCTTGAAACTAACAATATATATTTAATCAAAGAATTTCTAAATGACAAGTTTTAGCCAAATCCAAATTATTAAAACAACAAGATATCTAACTCTCCCCTTCTTAAGAATTTTTCCACTTCTTCAGCCACTCGATTCTTCTTTCTTTCGTTCCTTCTTGTGAATGTAGTTCGACTCGATGAGGTGATAGAAATCTGGCGATTTTATATGGGCCATCGTATTGCATACCATCCTTGTGCCTGTTCTGCGGCTCTTTACGTACGAGTACCTCCTCCCCCACCTCGAAAACACGAGTGCCCCTCTTTGTCTTATCCATAGCTCTCATAGTGTCTGCGGCTTTACTCGAATTAAATCTCGCGTCTTCGATTCTTTCGCTTCTTGATATCTCGGCTTGTTTCAGGTTAGAGTGTAGGTTAACACTCCGTCCATAAATTATCTCAAATGGTGATAAACCTGTAGCACTTTGTCGACTGCTATTTATAGTGAACTCTATTCTGGGTAGAAGTTCGTGCCAGTTTCTCTCTTCACATCCGCCTGCCAATGTTGCTGTAATAAGATCTCTTATCGTTCGTATGGCTCTTTCGGCTAAACCATTTGATTGGTGCTGGTAAGGTGAGCTGAATTCCTGTTTGATTCCAAGTTTCTGTAGTTTCTGTCTTAGGAAATTCCCTTCGAAATTTCGGCCTCTATCTGTTGAAATGCTCTTCGGTTTTCCAAATCGGTAGATCCAACTATTAAGTATTGTTTTGAAAATGGTCCCTATATATATATATATATATCTAATCTTTGATTTTCCTTCCTTAGCTTCTTCATGTCTTGTTTGACACTGGGTGCAAACCATACTTTTTAATCTTGATAGTCCATCTGCATTTGAGTGTTCTTCGCCTTTCCGATATTTTAGTTCAAAATCATATTCCGACAGGTTAGCTAACCATGTTTGGAACTGCGGACTGATTGGCGTTTTTGTAGTGTTCATGAAAACCAATGCCTTGTGGTCGGTGCGAATTATGAATTTTTTCCCGTACAGATATTCTCTAAAATGCATGACGTATTCATGTACGGCGAAAAGTTCTTTCCTGGTTACACAGTAACCCTTTTCATGTGATGACATATGTCTCGAGCCATAAGCTATGACAGATTCTTCTCCATCTTCTGTAATTTGACTCAAAACTGCACCAATGGCTCCGAAACTAGCGTCTGTGTCTCAGATAAAAGTCCTATCTTCTCTTGGAAAATCAAGGATAGGTGATTCGCACAACCGTCTCTTCAAAGTTTGGAAGCTCTCATTGCATTCTTTAGTCCAATTTATATCTTTATCGCATCCAGATGTTGCAGCGTGTAATGGTTCGGCGATTTTGGCATAGTCTTTGATGAATCTTCTATAGTAGTTCGTTAATCCGAGAAACGATCTCAATTGTTTTGAACATTTTGGTACTTCTGCTTTCTCGATCTCTTTCACTTTCTTCCTGTTTGTCTGGATACCCTTCTCGGTAATTGTGTGACCAATGAAACACAATTCTGTTTTATTGAATTTGCATTTTTCTGAATTTATCTTCAGTCCTGCCCCTTGAATTCTTCTGAATATTTCCCTTAATAGCTCATCGTGGTCTTTTTGACTTTTACCATATCATCTAGATAAACTACTACTCCCTTGAATAGCATTCCTTCTAGCACTGTGTGCATCAGTCTCTGGAATGTCGCAGGAGCTGTTGCTAAGCCAAATGGTAGTCTATTGAAGCAAAATTGTCCTTCTCTTGTACTGAATGCAGTCATCTCTTGAATTTCTGGAGCTAACTCCACTTGATAATACGCCTGACCTAAATCGATTGACGAAAATATTTTTGCATTCGCGAGACAGTCTAGTAAGAATTTGGTGTTAGGCATAGGAAATGACTCTTTTTCTGTTATGGAATTTAATCCACGATAATCTACACACATCCTGATAGATCCATCTTTCTTCTCTACTATCACTAACGGGACATTCCAAGGACTCTTGCAACACCGAATAACATTTGCTTTCATTAACTCTTTTATCAGTTCTTCAATCTTTTTCTCCATGTGCATTGGTTGATGTCGAGGATGTTGCATTATTGGGCCTCCTGTTATCCGCATCTCATGTCGAACTAAGTTTGTAAATCCCAGATCGAATTTCGATGCCATAAAAATTCCGCCGAATTCCCTGATCATTCCTTCAATATCTTTATTATTCTCACCTGCCATCGCCACTAGTGCTTTATTTATTCTTTCTTCATCAGTGTAAAATTTGTTTATCAATGACGTTTCTATATTATTGATTTTCACTCACTTTACTCCAAACTCTTTCATTGTATCAATGCCCCCTATGAATTCGGGTTTGATCTCTTTTACCACTACTACTGTGATCATTTTGGTCTTCTGATTCCATGTGGCCGGTATAGTCATGTATCCCATTGCTTCTTCACCTCCAGTTGAAAAAACTCTGCACAATAATATCATACTACGTTTAAGTTCTGGTTTGCCTATTTTCTCCCACAAATTCTTGCTCATGACTGTTACTGATGCTCCAGAATCCCATAACATCTCTGTTTTGGCATTATTCAACATTATTTTACTCCAATTTCTTCCATCTTTCGTCTGGTACATCTCTTCTTCTGCCTCGCCTCTTCGTCGTTCATTTCTTATTTCACAATTCATTGTCTTGACTCCACCGACGAAATGAAACCCATGGAGTCGCTGATGTTTTTTCCGTCTTCTCTCAATATAGTATAGGGACATTGTATCTATCTTCCATATTGCTGTGATCCATTCTGAAATCCTGGCTGTTCTCGGTGTAATCTCTTGTTTCAGATTTTGATTCTTCTTCTTCTATGCACGCTATTCTTTGATATCGGTGTGGAACAATTTTCCGTAACGAAAAACAATCTCGGAACCCGTGTCCTTCCTTGCCACATATCAGGCATTTATTTCCCAGTGGACACTCATATCTTCTATGTCCCCTTTCGCCACAGCAAAAACAATCACCTACCGTTAATTTTGAGACCGATGCTTGTGGTAATCCCCTACTTTCATATTGTACAGCTTCCTGCAATATTCTTCATGGATATTGTTGGCAGCTTCCTTTCTGAGCTATTCGGGATTCTCGCATTTCTCAAGAATTGATCTCTTGGAGATTGTTCTCGACGACCATGGTTATTTCCTTCGTATTGTATTGGTCCGCGTATAGGATGTTCGTCTCTTCTTGATCTGTGGTGACTAAATGGGTCTTCTGATGTCTTCTTTGTGACGATGAAGGCATGGGATCTTGGGTATTCTTTTGAATTCTCATCTTCCCTCCCTCAGTCACGCTAGCGTATGTTCTTTGACCGATTGCTTTAATAAATTCTGTTTTATGGTTTCCATTTTTGTTACTTTCAAAAATTTTCGCCAATGATCTCGTTTCTTCAATTTTTGTTTCTCGTTTCGTCAATAGTATCTCCTGCAGTCTCGCATCGCGTGCTTTATTTGCGATGAGATCTTGAACAATATCTTCTTCTGATCGTCCTGAATTTATAACTTCAGCTAAAGCTTTCCTTAGCCGTATCTCAAAAGCTACAAACCTTTCATCGTCTTCCTGTTCCATAGCTACCAATTCTCTGATTTTGTCAGTTATTGATTTTGTAATTGTGAACGTATTTAAAAACCACGCTTTGGCTTTTACATCTGTTGTTTCTGTTTCTCTGACGTTTCCCCACAATGTCTTTGCTTCTGCCACTAATAACACATCGAAAGTGCTTGTCAATCGCTGTCTATTTGTCAGCAACCATTCTTCTATATCTCTGATCCATTCTTCGGCTTCTTTTAAACCTCGTCCATCATATCGTCTGATGTTCAGTGTGAGCATGTCTTGGCATGATTTCGGTAGACATTCCATTAGCGATTTTGTCGATTTCGAAATGCCGTTGATATTTTGATTTTCGGCGTGGTCGCCAATTAAATCCATCTTTAAATTTGCAGCAAAAATCTTGAAACTAACAATATATATTGTATCAAAGAATTTCTAAATAACAAGTTTTAATTAATTCACAAAAACCGCCAATTCACAATTATTTAAACAAACAGATATCTAACTATAATTCATTTATTTTCATATGAAAAAAGATCAAAAATTAATTTTCTGTGCAACACAAATTTTCGGCACTGCCTTCATCAAATGTTATTTATATAAATCAAATTTTNATTAGCTATCAAAAAAACGAAATCATTCTGTCATTGAAGGATAGTACAAATACGAATTTCCCAAATTAACTGAAAAGTATCTTAAATCTACACCATGGCCACCCCTTTCAACAATCTATAGTTAATGAAGATCAAAAATCGTTGATTCTATGCCAAGAAATATATATATTATATGCATATGTCTCAAATTTTGGGTTTATTGTAGTTAGTTGGTGTCTGTTAACTACCAATTACTTATCTGATGCCGTGCGCGTTATTAATAACGAAAATGAAAATCCCAACACGCAAAAATTTATTGATTAACACAATTAATTACACGAATTTAATGATACCAACTTTCACACACTTCAACTGTTTCAAATGCTTTTTACAACCCTCTGGGAAGAATAGCACGACAAATGGCAATCCTTTAAGAATACGACCGCTTGACTACTGCCGGTAATGGATGAATAGGTAATTTGATCTGGTTGCTTTGACTTGACTTGAGTTTCCAAACTACCTAATGGGGATGGGGATTTTAACCCCTTAAACCTCCCTTTTGGCTACGCCACTGACAGTGGTTATGGGATATAATTGATGAGTTCATTTACCAGAATCAATCATTTTGTTATCATCGCCACAAATAACATTCCGAGAAGATTTAAAAACTGTTAAATTCAAACTGAAAATTTGGTTAAATGAATTTGTCTTATTCATATATTCCAGTAAAAATGTATAATAATTAACATTATATCATCATTTGATCTTTTAGTTATTAATATATAATTCATTTTATTATGAACATTATAAAAATTATATTATTTAAGTAATATTTATTGTGTTTAATTAATTAAAATTTAATTAATTTAATTCCAAATGTAAATTTTAAATGTTTAACTGTAAAAGGATTATTAAAAATGAAGAATTTCTATTTCTGTTTATTAAATATTTTTAGAATATTTAAATAGCGAATTTCAATAAGATTTTTGAATTTTCGATATTTATTTTATTATTCCTAAAGTTCCAACTAAATTTAAATTAATTTCAAACTTTTAAAAATTATTAATTTTAAAAGTAAATAAATTAAAATAAATTTTTTAAAATTTTTTAAAATAAATATAAATTTATCAATAAAATAATTTGTGCATTCTCTGCTATATAAATTGCTTATTTGTAAATATTATAAATCAGACATACTTTTAAGTGATGATTTGAAACATTTCTTCTTTATAAATTCCAGTACAAATCATCTTTATTCTTTTATTTTATGTAAATGCTTTTCTATTTATTAAAATAATAAATTATGTTTAATTGAGTTTATAAATTTTCGAATTTTGATGATATTTATTTAATTATTTAATAAATTAAAAAAAATAAAGATTAATTACAGTTTTTGAAATAATTTTGTCATTAAAATCTAGATAAATAAATAAAAAATGTGAAATTTCCATAATTTGTAATAAAACGTTCGCAATAATTTGTATGGAGTAATTAATCATTTTATCATCGTATATAAAATCCTTCCAACGCATTCCATAAAGTTTTATAAAATACAACACGATGAAATAAATAATTATAATTAATATAAAATTTGAACATTTGATAATAATTTTATTTTTCAATAATAAATACTTTTTAATTAATTTCAAAAAATTTTAATTTAATTTAAATTTATAAAAAATAAATTAAAAATATTATATTTTTTAAATTTAAAATATTAATTATTAAATAAATATAACTATTAAATGTAAAAATTAATTTGTTTATAAATCTCATATTATTCTTATCATAAAATAATAACCAGATAGAAATGACAAACAAAAAACCCACCGGATCAAAATCTGCATATATTTGTTTCATACAGTCATTCAGAGAAAAATATCAAAAAGCAAATCTCGAAATCAAAACAAATTTTATTAACATTTCAAAACTCGGTGCAGAAGAGTGGAAGAAGTTATCAGAAACTGATAGGAAAGAATTCATTGAAATGGCAGCGATCGACAAGAAACGATATTTTGATGAAATGGCGAACTATCAGTTGATAGAAAAAGATGTTAAAAATATAAAAGATAAGAAAAGAGCAAAAAAGGATCCTAACAAACCGAAACGACCAATGAGTGCTTTTCTTTTCTTTTCTGGTGAATTTCGATCATCAGTGAAAGAATCAAATCCAGAATTCAAGATTGGAGATGTAGCAAAAGAATTGGGTAAAATGTGGAATGATTGCACAGAAAGAGATAAGTATGAAAATATGGCTAAATTAGCAAAAGAGAAGTATGAAAACGAAATGGAAGAATATAATGAAAATAAAGAAAATTCTATAAATTCCGAAGCAAAAAGTGCTTTAAAACCCCAAAAGCCTCAAAAGCCCCGAAAGATCCTAACAAACCGAAACGACCAATGAGCGCTTTTCTTTTCTTTTCTGGTGAATTTCGATCATCAGTGAAAGAATCAAATCCAGAATTCAAGATTGGAGATGTAGCAAAAGAATTGGGTAAAATGTGGAATGATTGCACAGAAAGAGATAAGTATGAAAATATGGCTAAATTAGCAAAAGAGAAGTATGAAGAGGAAATGGAAGAATATAATGAAAATAAAGAAAATTCTATAAATTCCGAAGCAAAAAGTTCTTTAAAACCCCAAAAGCCTCAAAAGCCCCGAAAGATCCTAACAAACCGAAACGACCAATGAGCGCTTTTCTTTTCTTTTCTAGTGAATTTCGATCATCAGTGAAAGAATCAAATCCAGAATTCAAGATTGGAGATGTAGCAAAAGAATTGGGTAAAATGTGGAATGATTGCACAGAAAAAGATAGGTATGAAAATATTGCTAAATTAGCAAAAGAGAAATATGAAAACGCAATGAGAGTGTATAAAGAAGAGAAAGAAATTCCTATTACATTTGAAGAGTTTCAAAACCAAATACGAAAATGATATATGAAGCTAATAATAATTTATATTTTCTATCTAATGCATGTCTTTTCCATAATTTTTAATTTTTATTATTATTGATTACTATTTTATATGTGTTATTAATTTAAGTACACTTGATTATCAAAATATATTCAAAAAACTGATTGCACAATTATTCTAACAACCGATTTAAATGGCGAATTAATTAATTTAATAATAATGATAATTATGCGTGCCAGCATTTATACTTATAATACAATATATATTTTATTTAGTTATTTAAATAACCTTAACAATTTGTATTTTTCTTGTTTTCAATAAAAAATTATATGATATATTCAAGTTTTTAGACGTGGCAAAAGAATTGGGTAAAATGTGGAATGATTGCACATGTTATGGATAGGCCTGGAGCCTTAAATTCAAAACAATAAAAAATTACTATATTTGGAAATAGTGTAAATAAAAATAATAAATAATTACTTAAAATAAAATATAGGTTTAATTAAATACTATAAATAGAAATAAGTTATATATAGTAATATTTAATCATACTGATACTATAAATAGTAATTATAATATTACTAATAGTATATTAAACAAATATTATTTATTATAAATGCTGTTTCAAAACGAGAACCAGGGACGAACAATCAGACGAGAAAAATCACGAGGAAAAAATTAGACAAATAATTTTAGGCTGAAAATACTTGAAAACCAGAATTTGAAATTAGAAGTACAAAGTACTTAGGACATTGAAAAGACAGAAACTGATCGGCTTAGTTGAATTTGGGAAACAGCTGCAGTGTCAATTGAACTTTGGGAGAAAGAGTATTTAGATACAGCTGTCGTCAATTTTCATATAAATTGAACGAAGCAAATTTTATTTGCAGTCAGAAATATTTGTGATATTTTTTGAAAGGCGAAGCAATTGATTTTCCAAAGGTTAATCCAAAAGATATTTTTGTGAGATTTTGAGAAAAGGATAAATTGGTATCCATTGAAGTTTATTGTTTATAACATAGCAAATACAAAAGTAGTGATAACTTACTTTTGTATTCCCTGGGTGCCCCAAAATAATCTCACCTGCTTATCCAACTCTTTCATCGACTTTGCGATCGTTGTGCTACACAGGAGCCATCGATCTCTTGCATGCTGAGATAAACAGCAGGGATTAATAAATCCATTGTCTTGTATTTCTACTCTGCACATTTGTAAAGTATTATTTGTAAATCGATTAATAAAAGTTTTAAAAGAAAGGAGTTGGTTTTGTTTTTGAATACTTAATTAATACGCACAACCACATTAAATATCGTATATTTATATTTTATAACTATATTTATAATTATTGGAGTCATAGTGTTGAGATCAGTAACCCCCACTTTTCGATCTTAACATTTTGGTGAGCTCGACGTGATACAATTTACGGGAGGAGTAAAAATATTATTTATAAAAGACAAATATCATTTTGAATCATTGAGTTGAGAAATAGGAGAGTAATAAATTTTCAACCAGGTAATAGAAACCAATAAATAAGTGGCAGAAATAAATAATTTACAAAATTTAAATGAGAATAATTTACCATATAATAATGTGCCAGTAGCTCAACCACCAGCGGTAGATTTTATGAGATATCCAACGATTCCGATTAAACCATTTAGTGAAACCCAAGGGAGTTTCCAGAATTTATGTCCGAATATTTTCAGTTAGCCAGAGCATTAGGATTCTCGGAACCGGTAATGATTTTGAGATTGCCCTTATATTTAAAAGGGATGGCGCGGGAAATATATAACGATGTTATAATAGCCGAGCATCCAGTTGAATGGAATGTATTGCGATTAGCGTTACAAAACAGCATATTACCGGGGGATGCAACTAGAGTGCTGAGACAACAGTTTTATAACCGGCGACAAAATTCGGGTGAGCATGTCGAGGAATTTTCATATCAAATAATGATGTTGGCAAAGAGAGCATTTGGTAATAGGCCAGCCTGGAATGATGCAACTAGAGTATTAGTAAAAGATCAGTTTTGGTCAGGGTTATCGTCAGCAATGAAAAATGCACTCAGTTTGCACATAGGGGATAATTTAGAGGAATTAATTCGCAAAGCGTGTTTAATTGAGAGCAGCATTGAAAAGTCAAATAATTTTGCAATTAGTAGCAATAAGTCCGACAGTGAGTGTTTTAATTGTCATAAAAAGGGACACATGTCAAAAGATTGTAAAAGTAGGAATAATTCTCCAGGGGACAAATTATGTACCAAATGTGGGAGAAATAATCATGTGTCATCAAACTGTAAAATTCGGACCTAAATTGTGAGAAAAATGCAAGCTCAAGGGACATGTAGCGTCAGTTTGTAAGGCTAGTTTTGGGAAGAATAACTCAACTAATAATAATAATAGAAATAGAAGCCCCGATAGCTTATTTTCAAGGTAATAATAATAATAATAATTTTCAGAGTAAGAAATAATAATTTTAATCATAATATAAAAATGGATGAAGTAAATTCGGGGGGCAAAATTAAATGTCATAAGTGTGGAAAATTTGGTCATATTATGCGTTCATGTCCACAAAACCAGTTATCAAATAACAATGGTAGTAGTAACAATGGTAATAATAGATCGAAACAGACAAAGTTTGCAGTAAATTCAGATCATAAATTAACGTATTTGCAGCAGGAAAAAAGTGCTTTAAAAACCTCAAAAGTCTCAAAAGAATTTCCTGATTTAAACGGTTTTATTAATAATTTTAATAATATTTATAGCTTCATAGATATCACATAAATTTATTTAAATAAAAATAATGAGAAATCTAATGAGAAGGGTGGGGCTGTTTTTCAACACAAATTCTTTCTATACGAGGCTGAATATTAGTGAAACAAACTCGCATTTCTTCATCAAGCTTTCGTAACCGTTCACGCTTTTTTGATTTTATTCCTGTTAGCACAGAAAATCCTAATTCACATTGATATGATAAAACAAATGGAAGCAAATTTTTTATAGCATAGCTGCTTAATACGGGATACTGATCATAAAGCAAAAGCCAAAATACAGACAATTCCAGCTCTCCAAACGATCGTTTCAAAACTAATGCATTTTTCAAATCAATTTATCTCTCTTGCTGAGAGCAAACCGAAGTAGATCCAGTGAAATCGGTGAAAGGAATGATTACCCATTCATTTTCTTTTGTATCAAGTATTGGGAAATATCTTTCAATGAATCTGATAGATTTTGAATTGTTTCCTTTATTTCCGTCAAGATTTTTGATTTTTGAGGGGATGCATCGACTTATTTTGAACAGCTATCTTCCAAAATTGCAATTTATCCTCGAAAGACTTCAATTTCCCCGTAATTATAATAATGTTTTCAGTTTCACCCTGAATGCTCGTGTTCAAATGGTTAAATTTCTTAAAAATATCGTTAAGAAATATTATTTTTAGCCACCAAATATCATTGTGAAGAAATTGAAATCCGATTTGTCTGCTTCAAAGAAAGTAATAATTTCAGCTTTCAAGGCAATGAACCGAGAAAGTACCTTTCCTTTCGATAACTTCAGTGTGGTTTAACAAAGATGAAAAAATTCTAGACCTCAATAGCACTTGATTTGATGTAATTAACAACTTTTATCATATTATTTATCGCTTCTAAAAGCTTTTCAGACAAAGATTTTGAAACCAATCATGCAATGTACAATTTTTATTTGTAAATTTTGCCGCAAAAAAATCCTTTATTTCGGCCTTGCATTGATGAAGCACCGTTATTCCACAACATTCCAGTTGATTCTACTTTTACATTGACCAAAATAAAAATATCTTCACCAGTAGTTCTCTCTTTTAATTCACAAAAGAAAAAAATGCGTGATTATCTTGCCACCTCTAACAATACGCAAAAACGATATCAACTAAGCTTAGTTACTTATATCAGCGTTTTCATCAACTTGCAATGGCCAAATATTCTCTAATTCATCAGCTGTATTTGTGAACTGGCTTTTAACTTGAAATTCAATGTCCTTGGACATGTCTTCAATTTTTCGTTGAATTGTATTACTTGAAAGTTGAATATTTTGATTTTCTCAATTGCTTCACGACCAATATTCATATTTTCCATAGCAATTATCATAGCAGCATTATGATTCCTTCAGCATCCGAATGTAGTTTTTACTTTTGAGCTAATAACTGGGCAATTTTATAACTTGTTATTGTTATTCGGGAATAATAGCATTTTCTTCATTTTATATATTTTGTTGCAATCTCATTTCCTCAAAATATTCCTTTGGTTTGTCCATGTATTGCTGATGGTTTGATAATGATTTTGAGAATGTCATGCAAAACGGCAAAGATCAATTAAGATTTATTAGCTAAATTTTAATAATATTTATGAAGTAAATAATATAAAAAATTTCTTAGTCCAAATAAACAAATCATCGAAGAAATTTTTTTATTATAAATTTATTTGAATTTGAAATGACGGGTAAAGAAACTTATTAATAACAGAATTGTCTGTAAAAATATGGTATTTTTCCTTGTTCTGAAATTTTCTTGTGGGACACTTGAGTGCCGAGGCACAAAGTTTGACAGACACTGCTATAAGGCGTTGTATTGGAACGAAAATAACCGCCGTTTAACCAACCATTGATAAATATTTTAATAAGTAAATCCAAAAAAAACCAACTGAGTTAACTACAACTCATCGGAGTCATGCAAAACAATAAATATTAAAATGAAAATTTAGTTATATTTGTATTGATTTTTACGGATTAATAGTTTTTCTGGTTCATGTTCCCTAAATTATTAATTTTATTAAATCTTTTAATAAATAACTATCCACTGAAACCTCTCTTTAATATTCACATAATTTCCTATATAAAATAAACCCACTTACCTGAAATAAGTACAAATATTATAGACGCTGGCATAAATTAAGGGAATCTACTACACCCGTTTCCACAATATAAGAGTTTCTATAATCTAAAAAAAAATCGATAAAATTATATTATAGCAACACACAAACTTACCTGTGTGCAAAAATTTAATGTTCCGAATGTAGAAAGTTTTATTATAGGAATTGAGAAAGTGACAGAAAAATAATTTTACATACAAACACAGCACACATAATATAAAATACACGCAAATTTAATATAGCTTTTTTTGTTCCGAAAGTAGAGAGTCATTAACATACTGTTAACATATCATTAATTTAAAATTATTAAAATTCATGGCTGAAAAAAATTTGGATTTTGAATCTGACAACTCAACTTTGAGTTTTTGAGAAATGGACGACAAAACATCGTAAGATCTATTTATAAAATATTTTTGACGTTAATATTTCTTTAGATTTTCAGATATTTCTTTGGAGACATTTCCATTTTGCGAAGGTGAAGATCTGACAATGTAAGAATTTTTTATTTAATTACAAATAATTAAAATATTTTACAGCATATCAGATATTTCTAGTCAAACGCCTTTGTGTGAAAATATTCAACAAGTTCCATCGACATCTTTGGAATTGAAGAAAAAAATTCGAAAATCGTAAATTTTAATAACTAAAAAAAAAATAATATTTTCAAAGAATTTCAGAAAATGACAAAATCCGTCTCATCAATGCATATGAAAATGGAGAAAATTATAAAGATTTTGGAAGATTACTGGGAATCTCCAAAAAATCGATTGGAACCATTATTTCTTAAAAAAATAAATGTTTTTGTTGATTATTTTATTTCTTTTTAGTTAAAAATATATATAACTTACATTTTATTGAAATAATTCCAAATTCATAACATATCATAAAATACCTAAAAAAGCACCTGAAATTTAATTATCAATATATTATAAATATATTATAAATGCTGATTACAAGTAATATTTAAGAGCTTGAATAATGATCTCATAATTATATGAAATCAAAATTCAAGCCTTAAAATATACTTAAATTTAAAAAACTTACTTCTAAAACCATAAATAAAATTGAATTGAGAATGAAAAAATGAAATAAACATTCTCATAAATGGTGAGTCATCGATAGATGAACACACCAACATGTATTATAGAGACTTTTAACATGTGGAAACGGTAAAAAAAGTTAGGAGAATAATTTTGGTGAGAAAAATGAAGAACAAATACAAACACACACTACACTGCATTACACACAAACACAATATAATAAATATACACTCAGACGGGCAAAAATTATTTACGGATTTTTTAATTATAAAAACATGTAATTTGAGGGTTTTTCAAGCTTTCTATCAAATTCTGACTTTCCTCGAAGAGTAGAGAATCAATGGGGAGCAATTTAAATTATAATTTATTTAAAATATTTCCACCTAAAACTTTTATAGAAATTTTGAAACTGACAATATATATTACTGGAGATTAACAAAACATAATTTATAATTGAAATATTAAATTCGAAGTTAATTATATTTTAATATTCAGAAATTGATAAAAAAGATTAATCCAATCACAAAATATTTCTTCAAATTATTTCTAATTCAAAATACTTTTGTAATAGCTTCAAATGTATTTAAATGACAATTTAATATATTTGACGGTTTTCAAAAAAATTTTTCCTAAATAACCTGAAATTAATCATAAATATGAAATTTTAATTTAAAGAAATATATTATTAATATGAAAAGATTAAAATTATTTTTAAAAACTTTAGAAAAATGTAAATTTAATAAAATATATAACTAAAAAGTTACAATCTGCCCATAATATTATTTTTGCATAATTTGTGTACTTTTGTCTATGTTTGTGTTTGTGAATGCTCTTTGGTACCTTTTTTATTATTATTTGGAGTTTATTATTGCTATTTCTCTGAATTCTGATTAGATTTCTTTTTGCTTTTAACGTCCCTTGTTAATTTTAAAGAAATTTATTCATATGAAATGGGTCATTTTAAATTAAAGAAACGGAACCGCTTTAAATTAAAGACTGTCCTCTGAAATAAAGAACGCATTTTCGCTGTAACTGTGGCAGACAAGTAAATGTTGATAACAATTCAGTAATAGAATTAGATAAGATATTGGTAAATAATTTTTATTTACCCATAACTAACTGAATAAAATAATGTTTTGAAAATGATATTCAATGCAATGGTTCTTATCGGTACCATATAAAATCTCAATTCCATCTGCAATCGAACCCTGTTTATTTTTACCATTCCCAGAATCTGATTAATCTGTAACCTGAAACCATCAAATATTACAAGTTCTTATCAAATATATTTAATAAATTTAATAATTTACAAACTTTTTTTCACCAATAATAATTATTATTTGCGCTATTATTTACTCTATGTGTAAATGTTGACCCTATGTTTATTGGGTTCCACTCGATCGTTCATTATCCGAGCATCGTTATCATTTTTTTTACCTGTCATACAAAAAGGTAATTGTAGGTACGCCTGAAGTATTTTTAGAGCTTTGTAAGTGAAAGGAAAATATAATTTTTTACTTTAAAAAAATTTTATCATTCGATGTATTTTATTATATTATTTGCATTAAATACTTTGATCTTTTCAACTCATCTCGATACAAGTTAAAATCCTGAATCTGCTACTGATTTATCGGTATAATATTTAATAACTTAAAATTTTTATCAATTTTCATTTCCCTAAATAGTAATAATTTGATTTTGCCAACAATATTTTCCCGATAAACCATACTTAAAAACTTACATTTTTCATAATTTTCCTAAATAAAATAATTGTTTAGTACACATATATCGAATTTATGAAAATAAGTAAATTAGACAATTTTGAGATTGTGTCCACAAATCAAGTTATATTACATAAATTTGTTTAAGTTATTTAATTAAAGAAATTAGTTATTTAATTAAAATGAGAAATTCAAATCTTCGAATAGCGTTATTATTTTTTAATAATATCAGTGCACAATAAATTCAATGTTTTTACAGAATGATTTCAGATTTTTTTTACCCCAACGTCGGTGGAGTTGAAGGCCACATATATGAATTATCAGAATGTCTACTAGAATTAGGACACAAAGTAATAATTATAACTCATGCATACGGCGAAAAGCAAGGATTTTGTCGTCAAGGTGTACGATATTTAAAAAATTGTTTAAAGGTAACGTATTTCATATATTTTCAATTATTGATATTAGAATGGTTTTGTTATTCATCTGTATTTTGTAAAGTAAAGCTTACTGCAATTTTTAGGTTTATCACATTCCTATTCGTCCTATATATCAACAATGTACGCTACCTACACTTTTTTTAACACTTCCAATTATTAGAGATATTTTAATTCGCGAGGATATTGAAATTGTGCATTGTCATTCGGTAAATTATTTTCTTTAATTCAATTACCAATGTCCGGATATCAGGCATTTTCAGCTCTAGCTCTTGAAGGAATCGTTCACGCTAAAACTTTGAAATTGAAAACAATATTTACAGATCATTCTCTGTTTGGATTTGCAGATTTGTCATCGATTATTATGAATAAACTATTACAATGGACAATGGTTGATGTGGACAGAGTGATCTGTGTATCTCACACAAGCAAAGAAAATACTGTTATTAGAGCCAATTTAAAACCGCAAAAAGTTTACGTCATTCCAAACGCTGTCGATGCGTCACAATTCACACCTGATCCAAGCAAAATCGATAAAAATTTAAGTAGTGAATTTTCTTTATCTAAACACAATAGCATAATTTTATCATTTTGATAATAATTAATAATTTAAATCAATGAAAAATTTTCAAACATTTAATTAATTTAAATTTAAAATTTTTAAGATATGATGAAATAGATGAAAGTAGATTTTGAGTAAAGGTTTAATTAAAATTACATTTATTTTAAATTAAGAAATTTATGATTTATTTTTGTAAAAAATTTAAATTAAAAAAATACTTGAAATTATTTGATTATTAAAATCGTGATTTTGTAAAAATTTTTAAAATAATATTTAAAGCCATTTTAAAAAATATTAAATTAATAAAATTTATAAAATTATTTTTATTTTTAAAACTTTTTAAATAATTACTTAAAATACTGAAAATTATTTGGAATAATAGTTTCATTATTAAAATTACATTTGTTTTGTAGATTAATATTTCTTTTAAAATTCACAAATATTATTTCGGGTAATAATGTTTTTATTTTAACCAGATTTTTTTTCGATTTTCAAAGGAATTTTTAAAAGTTATTAAATCAACTAGTGAATTATATAAAAATTAATTTATTTTTGAGCCAGTTTTTTAAATTTTAAAAATTATTTTAATTAATAAATTACATTAAAATTATTTTCAATTGAGTTGTTATTTTATTAAATTATTTAAAATACATTTTTAATTGATTTTTAAATTATAAATTTATTTTTAAAAAAATATTTAATTAGTAAAATTAAAATCACATGATTTTATTTTTAATTTTTATTTTTTAAAATCTAAAAATAATTTTTAAGAAAATTATTAAATTACTCAAAATCCTTCCAATAATTTTTTATTTAGTAAAATTAAAATTACATAATTTTATTTTAAATTATTTAAAAATAATTAAAAGTTAAAATTCAGTTCCTTTTTAATTATACTGTATAACGTCTATTTCTATTGATAAATTCTACAGTAACCGTTGTCGTGGTGAGTAGATTAGTGTACCGTAAAGGAGTTGATCTGCTTATTGGAATCATTCCTATCCTGTGTCAAACCTATCCAAATCTGAGATTCCTTATTGGAGGTGACGGACCAAAAAGACTGGGACTAGAAGAAATTCGAGAAAAAAATAATTTATATTCCAGAATAATATTGAAAGGCTCATTAAATCCTCCTGAAGTGAGAGAGGTAAACAAAAACAATCTGTTTTTGAAATCCTTTCATTGTTACTTTGTTTAGATTCTTAGAGAGGGGGATATCTTTATCAGCACTTCCTTGACTGAGGCTTTTTGTATTGCTATTGTAGAAGCGGCATGTTGCGGGTAAATATATATTCCATTATTGTCATATAATAGTAAAAATAAACAATTTTTGTTCAATGGTGAAAATCAATATTTAATTTGAATTCTTTCAATATAAACATTGAGTTATAGAATTACAAAATTCCCAATGCTTACTTGTAATATTCAAGCAGTTAATTCATTTATAATTTGGATATTAATGCATATATCAATCACAATTAATTTTCATTGATTTCAATATTATTATATATATATATATATATATATATATTCAATTTATTTTGTTTTAATAAAAGCTGAGATTTAATACTCCCTGCAATTGTTAAAAATTATTAGAAATCATAATAATAAAAAAAATTTAAAAATAATTAGTAAATACAGCTACTAATAGCCTAATTAACATAAATGTGTTAAATAGGGGAAAATTCCACCGTTCAGAGAGGTCAATATTGAGTTCAGAGACCATATGAAATTTCCATAGTAATGTGTACATTAGGCTGATTTTCATATTTAAATTCAAACAAAAATAATATGGAAAATATCAATTAGCATTCGCATTAACTTATTATAATGAATATAAAATAAAAATAATGAAAATTGATTATTTTATAATATTGATAAATATTCTTATTTACTTGATACGAATGTCCATATTGCATAGAATTACATAATTTCCACATATTTTCTCAAGTTATGAAGCAAGATTGGAAATGAAACTTACGCTTTTGATATCATGAGTAATGACAAAATTGAAGCGAAAATGAAAGCAGTGATTGAGGTAAATGTAAAGAATAATTTGATATAGCAACAGTGAGTAATTGGAACAAATAAAATGTGAGAGTGAATGAAAGGTTTACCAGAAAATTAATCGGTATCATTTCAGAAATTGGGCATTTTACCTCTCGCCTGTGATTCCAAAGCGCCGAAAACTTTGATTCAAAACTAATTTCTCTAAAAAATAAAATGTTTTCTACAGTGAATAACAAATTCCAAAATAGAAATTTTGAAAATAATATTTTTAAGAGCTAGTTAGGTCTTAATAGTTAATCCTTTAATATCCACAGGTTGAAAGTGGTATCGACAAATGTTGGAGGTATTAATGAAGTGTTGCCATCAGATCTCATTTATCTATGTGATCCTAGTAGAGTCGCATTAATTAGGAAAATGAAAGAAGTCATTGATCTAGTAATTGAAGAAAGAAAGACCGGTGTGAATGTATCTCCATGGGATAATCACGCCAAAGTGAAAAATCTCTATACGTGGAACAATGTTGCAAAGCGAACTGAAAAAGTATATATTGAAGCCATGAAAGAGCCGGTGATTTCTGATATGCAAAGATTGAAGAAGTAAATTGATTGGATTAGTTCACAGCGTGATCCATTTATTTACAGTCACATGTCAATAAGTGCCGTTGGCGGGAAAGTGTTTGGCTTTATCCTTCTTCTTGAACTTCTTTTGTTCAAATTCTTGTGCTTCTGGACATCTGCTGAGGTAGTATTTTATTGTCATCTTATTATTTTATATATTGGATTCATATTTTCAGGAGATTAAATATTTTGCAAGTACAGAAGTGGAAACAAATAATTCTGGTGTGAAACGAAAATTATTGTGATATTTTTTTTAATATAATTTGGCAATATATTTAATTAAGCCTTTTAATACTGCTTATTGATATTTTTATGGCCGACGGATAATTTATTGATTTTCTTTTATTTTTAAATATGAGCCAAGTGAATTAATGGGATATTGTACGTGTTTAGGTTCAGTTTTATAAATAATCGGTACATCTGATACATTGTGTTATTTAATAAGGGGTCACTCATATATTATTTGCACAACCATCTCACGATTGTCACACCCTCCCTTATGCCTACAAACGTGCTGTGGCCTCACCCTCAATATAGATATATTAAGTAGGCTCAGACATAATCATGGTGTTTATCATATTTTACATTTTTGGAACACCCCCTCCGTTTTCCCCTAAGTAATGAATTACCACTTCTAACATTGAATATCAAATATTTACAATTGAAATGTTTGATTTACTACTGCTGTTGAATATTAACTTCTTGTACAATTAAATAATAATGTCAATTAAATTTGCGCTTAGTCTTCCCTAAAGATTCACATTGTCTGCTTTTTGCGTCATTTGGCGTTAACCTCTTTAATCCTAATCTCAGTTTCTTAGTATACGCAAAATGCCGATTATTTATGATTTTTATTGTCTCTTTAAAATCAAAATATCCATTTCTGTTCTAGACAATCTTTTAATTGGTAATTTATATCTCTTCCTCAGGATAATATTTTCCCCAATTACTTTCAAATTTTTAATTTTATTTTTTTGCAAATTCATGCAATCCATAATTAACTAATTGGTGATTTTGGCGCTTTATTGTGTTTTTCATATATTAAATTAAATCGAATTAATAACAAATTTACATTTATTTAGCATTCCTAACATTGTCTTTTCAACACTCGTTACGTTCCATCCTAATATCCAGTCCATGGGAATGAGAGGGCACGAAATAGTTCCTCCAAAAATATAACTAACACTTTTGAAAATTAAATAAAACGAAGTTTATTTTGCCCTTATATATAGGGAAACGAAAATAATTTTCTATGATAAAATTTCATATAACCATGAGATCCTCATTTCAGGTTATATCACTTTCGACTTTCCTACGATTTAGACTATTCTAGAAAAAATAAGTTCGTTTGCAGATCTAAAGGCTCGAAAACAGCTTTCACAATCGACATTTAGTTTTTGTTGTTTGATATTTCTAATCAGATGTTTTTATTTTACATTAATAAATTTTTGGTCAATAAAAAGTTAAATTTTTTTATTTTTTTCAGTACATAGGAGTCACATAAATTACCTAAGCTGGACCTCCAAATATATCTTGCATACTCTGTTAATATCTATTTCATTATATAACCTTATCATTAATCTCGACTGTTGCCAATAATACACCCGCCTGTCCATTGATCGGTTACACCAACACAATCGAATAAAAGTGCACATATTAATCGATATAAAATAATAATTAAACAAAGTAAATACCAAAATCTATAAAAAGTGATAATAAAATTAATTTCAGCATATCAAAACGAATTTCAATATTTATTTCTAATAATAAATACAGCCCATGAGCCTCATAGGGAATAATCACAAATAGAAACGGTAACGCAATATTAACGCTATTAAAGCTTTCTCGTATTTATTAGATTTCGCATCTCAAGGACCATGGCAAGTGAAAAATGAATAAGAAAAAATTTTTATACTCTAGAATTGTTGCGTCAAATCGACACTAGGAGCAGTAAAGACAATGAGTATTTTGCACCTGTTGAAAATTATTAGAAATCATAATAATAAAAATTTTTTAAAAATAATTAATATTAATAAAAAAAGTAATATAATAATAAAAATAATTAAATAATAATAAATAAATAATAATAAGAAGAAGAAATAATAATAAGAAATAATAAGAAATAATAATAAATAATAATAATAATAATAATAATAATAATAATAATAATAATAATAATAATAATAATAATAATAATAATAAATAATAATAAATAATAATAAATAATAATAATAATAATAATAATAATAATAACTAATAATAAATAATAATAATAATAATAATAATAATAATAATAATAATAATAATAATAATAATAATAAATAATAATAATAATAATAATAAATAATAATAATAATAATAATAATAATAATAATAATAATAATAATAATAATAATAATAATAATAATAATAATAATAATAATAATAATAATAATAATAATAATAATAATAATAATAATAATAATAATAATAATAATAATAATAATAATATAATAATAATAATAATAATAATAATAATAATAATAATAATAATAATAATAATAATAATAATAATAAATAATAATAATAATAATAATAATAAAAATAATAATAATAATAATAATAATAATAATAATAATAATAATAATAATAATAATAATAATAATAATACTTCTATCAACTGTGTGACAGTTTAACAGTGATCTGAAAGTATCAATTTTTTTTTAATTTTGTACTATTTGCCAACTTCTTATTTTCCAATAAAGTAATAAGACTAAAACCAATCAAAAACAATTTAATACCCGATATGGCAACATAATTACTCATTTATTTCAAATTCCTCCAATTGGTAGTTCAATTTAATAATTCCTTCAAGTCGCACTTTGATCTCTAAAAATGAAGATCAACAAGAGTGAGAGACGATAATAAGTCGTTACCATCTTGATTTGCTATATAATTGCTGTCTTTGCCTTTGTCACATTGGCACGGAATAGGTTTGTATTCTTTTAAATGGGTTTCCAGATTATCTGACATCTTTTGGCCGTAAATTTCTTCTGACGGCTTGAAATCCCATTTGAATATCCAGTCGCAATGATCAATGAGTAACTGGACAATCTGAAATAGATTTCAAATTTTCGGTGAAAATATTCCTTCTGGTATCTGTTTAGAAAAATCACTAAAATTTAAATTGTAATGTTCATTCTTATTTTGAGGAAGACCGGTACGCAGGTGAGTCAAAATTGAAACAGGAGAAAAGTAAACAATGTGATAAATTTCAAGGAGTATTTGATATACTTTTTTTTACCAAGCGATAAGCTCAAAATAATTTTTCAAATTCCCACTCTAAAAATGATATAACTTAACCAGTCAATCGGTTAATGACATCATATTCATGAAATTTGATAAATTGTTAGAAGGCTATCGGTTTTTGAATAAAACTATTTGAAAGGCAATCATTCAGACAAAAATTAGTCGAATATACTTGGTTATGACATTTAGAAAGGAGGGGATAACGAAGTACCCAACTATTCTTATATGTAATTTGGAATGATTTTGATAAATTGTAAATGGAAAAATTACGTAATACCTATCGGGTACATAATACAACTTCACGTGGAAAATGTTTAAAAATATCGTCAATAGAATTATAAGCTTTGATCCAACAAGCATTGCCTAGCATGCTTGAGAAATTACTCATAACATTAGTTATTAGTTATATAATTATGTTAATAACTTTCCTAATTGATGTCACTATTAGTAAATTTATACTCATCCATTTCTGTAATTTTTAACTTTTTAAAAATGCGGAAACGACTTCCCTTTTTATTTGAATTATATTTTTATAAATAATTTCATGATCGACAGGTCATTATAAAGTTTTTATATTATATATTATAATTTGATTCTACTTTTGAATAAGAGCATACAATTTTTTTTGTCTCAATTATTGTCTCAAAAATACAAAAAGAATGAGTAAAACTATATAAAGGTAACGCGGTGAAGAAATTCGATATACATACAATTAATTATAATATAAACTGCCATAAAAGGGTTCAAAATTGCCTGATATTGGTCAAAGCTGTTAATATCTTTGATTTTTTCTAAGGGATCTATTCCTCATCTCGGATATATCTAGAAAGCACTATAAAATGGACAATTATAGATGAGCGCTATTTATATCAAACAGCTATTTACAAATTGTGTATTTTTTGTGGTTAGTGTTGATTTCCATGTAAGGGCGTTTTATTTTCAAGCACGAGGAATTCTATAGTTGTAACGTATTTTTGAGATTTAATTTCCGTTGTGACCATTGACAAAAATAAACTTTGCTGGTGCAAGGAGAAAGAAAGTACCTCGAAAACTTTATCTGAACAGGCAAGATTGTGATAATTGTCATTTTTTGGAAGTATCAATTCAATTCGTTAAATTTCGATAATGTTGATCAAATATTTGAGCTTCACAAAAAATACTATATTATTAAAAACTTCTTACTTATAGCTTGGAAACCACTAATATAAGATGTAAAAAATTCATTTGATTATCATTTAGAAATTTTTCTTTCAGTAAACTTTTCAATATTGTAATGTGCATTTTATAAAATTATTATACACCAATCGAGAAATCATTATTTAACTTGGAGTATACCTGAATTCGTTTCAACTTAATGAAGACAATGATATCTACTGAAATATTAAACTTGCACAAAAGGGGATTAAAGTGTAGTTTGTAAGTAAAGAATGAGGTTTTTGTGTTTGTATTTCCTTATTTGAAGCGTCGTATATTGAAAATTAATATGTAAAATTATGTCAATGTAAAATGATATTATGTGAGTGCGTAAAAATATATTAAATTTAAATAAAATTTATTTTTAAAAATGAATGTTAATTAAATTTTTAAAATTAATAAATAATTTTAAATAATCTGATGACAGTAAAAAATAATAATATCTGTTGAGATATGTAGTATAAGTGAAGTTTGAGTGGCATTTTTTAATATTTCAATAGAAACTTATTTAACATTTATACACGACCCTAGTAAACGGATGATGAACCAAAATATAGCTTTTGGTATTTAGAGATTTCATTAATGGACAAACACTAAACTGGCCGTTTCACAGTCAAAACAAATATTATTTATATTTCAGTTAACAACAATAACAAAACTCAGGATGGTTAAAAGTCAAAGTGGATCATATAGTTATGCAATTCTCATAACTATTTGGACAGCAAATTTTCAAAGATATCTGGCTTTAAAAATGCGGATATTATAAGTGCAAATAAACGTTATTGCTTAGAACACCGGTTAAAAATACTGAGGGATAAATCCGTGAAAATTCAAAATCATAATTAATTAAAATAAAAAATAATTAAAATGTGAAAATAAAAAGTGCTATTTAAAAATTCAAAAAATTTAGTGGAAGTTAAATTTAATATGTATTTAATATATATGGGATTTTTATGAATAGTGATGGATTCTTATTACAAATGAATTATGTGATTATCCTTCACGGTTTATCCATCAGTAAATAGAGAAATCGATGTTATATGATAGACCACAGATTAGAAATTACAAAGGAAATCGTCAATTGTATCACCTTTAAAGACTGGATCATATAAAATTCAAGTAGATGTTATCAATGACACCAATAATCCAGTTCCAAATAGTTAATAAGTCACTGAAATATCTAATAATGTCAGCGGCCAGTAAAATAAAAGGTAGTTCAATAGGCCAAAGAAATGTGACCATATGAAATTCAGATACATATCTTTGAGACTTAATGAAATGAAACAGCTTCCAAAATGCATATTGATCAAAATACTAGGGATTTGAAGCATGTGAAATCAAGTATATAAGTAAATATAAAGTATAAAGTGAATATAAGTAAATCTTCAGAAGTCATTAGAGAATTGGCTCTATTTTGTCTGCTCCCCTCACAATTTTTGAACAAAATTGATTTAAAATATCTATTTTTATTTTAATTAATTTTTGATTGAGAGATGCGGGTCGTTCGAATGAATTGACTGATAGCGCACCCTTTCTGTATTGGTTCATGACCAAGCAAGTGCGGTTGAATTTGAATGTTTATTTCTATGAATTTATGTAGTGTCGTCAATTAAGTAATAGAATAGCTTTCGGCGAACAAAATACGCTATCTGCCTAATTGTTGATGCATATCTTATTTTATGTTATATGAATTTGTAAAATATATTGAAATTCAATAAAAATAATTCAATCATTAATTTTAATAAAATGAGAGGGAAGATAAATGAAAATAATTCAAAGAATTTACGTTTGAAGAAGGCGCATTTATTTGTTACTAAAAATATTTATTCTCAATGTCGACTATATGAAACTCGAATTTGTAATGAGCGAGTTATTAATATTATTAATATTATTAATATTATTAATATTATTAATATTATTATTATTATTATTATTATTATTATTATTATTATTATTATTATTATTATTATTATTATTATTATTATTATTATTATTATTATTATTACTATTATTATCTTTCTGTGCTGAGAAAACTGAATGGCATATATGGTCATTGCTCACAACAATCAGATGAGCGGCACAATTTTACAGATGTGCTAGCCGGTTGGTGCCAATATCAATATTAGAATTTCACATTCATTCACTACAAGTATTGATTTATTTGCTTATTAAATGAGATGCTTAGTTGGTGTTTAGTAAACATGTAGATCAAACGGCTTGATTCGATCACACGAATAATTTTTACGTCACTTAATCATCAATGTTTTATTAACTCTTGATAATTATATATAGTTTGAAATGAAAAATTTGAACAAGCGTTGATGTAATCGAAATATAATAGGAGGGATGGGGGTAAATTCCCAATAGTCAATAACTTGTCGAAAATGACGGAGCTTTTTTTTAATGCGAAATTCGTGGATTAAAAATGTTTAAATTATACAAAATTGATTAAAACAGTTTAAAATAGTAGAGAAAAATTTAATAACACCCCTATATTTTTGTGATAACGACATATAGTTGCAGCGCCGGTCCTGGAAAGGGTGAGCACGTGAGCGGCCAATTCAACAAACTTTCAATTTTCAATAACAATTTAGCCTGACTCGGAATACTGTCTGTCAATCTGCGAAGGAAACGAGCCATGAAGTGTCTGTTTCTAAATGTATATTGTTGTAGGCATTACAAAGAGAAGCCGAAATGGTCTTTATTTAGAAGCTGCAAGAAATTTTAATACAGTCAAATCTTGTTATTACGCCACTCTCGTTATTATTTTATGCACTAATGCCCAAGAATCTTGAGGTGTAAATTTTACAACTTCATTAAAATTGCAATCGTTTTCCATGTAATCCTCAAAATCTATTGACAAAAATTGGTTTATATATCGTATTTTAATTAATTGATTAACAATTTTCTGTTTTGGCACCCTTGCTTGCATTTTCTTGACGAGTCATCATCTTGCACTTTTCATTATCTTTTCAATGCTTAACTTACTTAAACAGATTATATTTCGAATAATTAGAGGTCGGTCTGTGTAAGTGCTTTTATTCAAATCTGTATGTATTTCAAAGTGTATTTTTAACACAATTGTGATCAATTCGCAAAATAGTCAGCACAAAATCAGAGAAATTGCGAGAACGATTAAGGTTGATCGAGGAACAGAATCAAAACTGATACAACTTCACGAAGAAGGAAAACCTTTCATATCCGCAAATGAAAAGTGAAAAGCTAGACGCAGTCAAAGTGAATAACTATTTTACTAATCTAGAACAATTCATATCATGAAATAATCACATAAACAGACATAGATACAAGAAATATTGCGAAGCCATTACAAAGCAAATTTTTCATAATCCACAGTCTCAAGAATCTTACTCAAAAGTCTAGTGACAGAAAAAAGGAACACAAAAGAACAAATTGACAAAAGAGCGATTTATGCTTAAGAATTTTCACGAGTCACCGATGAAAACTTAGTTTTTTTTATGAAACCGGATTTAATCTCCATTCGAGTAGAAAATAGAAATACTCGATTTCTTATACTAAGCCATATATTACCGTTCCGGGTAATCGAGTATCAAATGAAAGCCTTATGTATAATGAATACCAATGGAACCATTTCATATCACCATAAAAGAGGTGATTTAACACTCAATCTTTTATGGATTTCATTATAGATCTGTTTGGACTAGATGTTAAAGTCAATCCATGAAAGACAATCGGCAGATGTTGCAAGAATTTTGTGAGAAAATTCCATCATGTTCCATGTTTATAATTTCATACTCTTTTGAGTTGAATCCAATAGACGAGTTTTTTTCAATGATAAAATCTAGATTTAATTCCTTTAGAATTGCAAACCCCGATAAGTTTATTGAAGAGTGCTTGAATGCGATACTCGTAACAGGTAATAACTATGCTGAATGCTAAAACCTTTATACCTTTATATGAGAACTTGGGCTGAAAAGGTGAGACGCAAAGAACCTTTTATATTTAAATAAAACTATTTGAATATCTGTTTATTGCATTTCATTATTAAGGCTGAATTTTTAACGGTTATGGTAGTTTTTATAAACATGTGAATATAAATTTGAATAAAAGTACAAATATATTTGAATAAGAGTACATATATTCTTGGATAAAAGTAAATATAGATTTGAATATTGATTTTCGCAAATCCATATCTCTGTGCCTTTCTCACTCAATTATGCACTTCCTCAATTTGGTCGCCATTAACTATGATTTGCAGTCATTCTTTTTATTATCTTTTAATATATTGCACTTTACTATAGTATGGTAGAATAATTTAAAGTTGAATTCAATCCAATTTCTTAATGCAGACTAATCTCGAGTTTATTTGGTTCTCATCAGTACATCATACAAGAGTACCTCAATTCACCCGGAACTGAACCTAGCAACTTTTTGGCCAAAATTCAGAATGTAGTCACTTACCCATTCCGGATACCATTATACTTTTTTATTGTTTGTAAGATATTAAATGTGTTGGGGTTATCGGTGAAATGTGAAATTAACAATTATTAAGGTGACTCCAGGCATCATAAACTTTTATTAATCAACTCAATTGATTACCAATTTACACGGATGCAAAATGATTCAATATTATAACAATGGCTGTAGGATAACTGTAGGATAATATTATTGCAAGTTGAATGTGTATGTCTAATTATTGTGCAATGCATGTCTGAATGTCAAAGGTGTAATATTGTATTATTGATGGATGTGTGTATCTTGCTCAAGAAGTTCAAGACTTCCTCCGGAGGGATAATCAGTTTTTGATATTAATAAATTATGTCTCCCGTCTTTTAACATGGCGACCACACCAGGACTCACCACAAATAACCAATTATATTCTTTTATTCCAACGCTGTTCTTAAGAATAATTCATGTCAACCGAAGCGGCTAAATTATATGAAGGAGTCAATTAAGAAATATATAGAAAAGCCTTCAAAGAACTTTCAAATTTAGGAAGCGATTTAAATGAAGCTATCCGTTACAAAAAAAGTAATGAATTGATTCAAGACTTTTTAGGACAATTGATCTATTGGCAGAAAGAGAAATTAACTGCCTTTTTATTGCAAAATGCAATAGAAGATAAAGATGTAAAAATAGAAATCAAGATGATAAATATTTCTAATGTAAAGGAGATTAAGGAGATCATTGTGAAGATAGAGAGATTAAAAAAGAAATGAAAAATGAAGAGGTTGCGGCTGTTCAAAAGAAGTTATGCAAATGTGGTCCAAAATCGGAGCCAATATCTAGCTCAACAATATCGATAATCACAACCACGACATCAAAAATTTCGAGAAAACAGCATATCACGCAGAGAACCATTTAGAAACAATTATAGAATTGTAGATCAAAGTAGTTTACCTAGTCGATTAGTCGCTATACGAATATCGAATATCGAACACAAATAAAAAGTCGATAAAAAAAATTATTTCAAAAGTTATATCGCTAAGAAAATTAAACTAAATAAGATTCTATCCAAAAACTGAAATCAGGAAGAAGTATATAAAATATCCGAATAATAACAGAATCTATTCCTTTTGGTAAACTTCCTCAGAAGTATTATTTGTAAACGAATTTTTCGAATTCATATATAACAAATTTTGACGAAACTCAATAAAGAAGGAAGTAGATCATATACTCGATAAATAACGAAGTCTATTCCTTTCGTGGAGGGAAAAGTCGAAATCGAACGAAGAGTACCGTAAGTCAAATACCGAAGAAATAACCAAGGTTTTTCTTTTATTGTTCTGTAAATCAAATTTTTAAATCGTAAAATTGTTATCGTTTGTTTTTTTTATAAATATTTATCATTCACCATACACACATTCATCCCAGCTGTCTCGAGACAGTTTATTTACTGGCTGGGCTCTTCAAATCTCTTTTACACACACAATCATACATTAAATACTTAAATATAAACCAACAAATATAACAACATAATACAGATATCACAAAATAGATCTGATTTTTTAAATTCATTTAATATCGAAGATATGCGCAATCACAATCAAAACAATGATGGGGATGTAAAGAAGTAGGACATATAAGAGCTCAATATCCGAACATAAAATGTACTCATTGCTAGAAGGCAGGCTATTTTAAATTCCAATGCTTCGATTTGAAAGGATCTCAAAGCTACAGATATCAACAGAATATGGCAGCGATTGCAGACAAAGGCGACGAGAATCTTATGCCCGACAGCCTATACCCAAATCCCAACGCTCCAGCACAGGAGAAAGTGATTGTAGTGATAAACTAAATGTAAGTAAGATCTTGAGCAATGATTGTATGTATGAGAATGTTTGTAATTGTTTTCCTGAAATTGAATTTTTTGACAATATTTGGTATGACTATCGTGGAATGCTTGATGTTACATGTATAGAAAGTGTAGATAAAATAGATGAAGGTATTGACAATAAAGTATGCACTTTAAACAATGATTATGATAGGGTAATAAAATACGATAAAATGAGGGGGTGGTAGGCCCAGTATTAATTTCTTGATTAATAAAAGAAATTTAAAAAGAAATAAAAAAGAAATTTGGATACGGGAGCGAAAATAAGTGTCATTAGTAAAGAAGTACTAAACGCACTCGAAAATGTAAGAGTTGAAAAGACTAATTTATTGGTAAAATGTGCAAATGAGAGCTTGTTAATAAATATTTTAGGAAAGGTTTCGTTAAAAATAAAAAGTTTAAATCAAGAAAATAAGGTCGATAACCAGTATTTTGATATTAATAATTTATGTCTCCTAATACAAGTTGTGTTTCACTTTAATAGTCTGCCATCTAGTGACACTTATAGATAATTTTTTCATTATTTTATTTCTTCCTTCAGCATATTCCCTTGGATCATCCTCATTCTTCTGTTATCTCTGACAACTGTCGTGATTATAATTTTATGACATGTCATTTATCGACTTCCCTCGTAATCCATTTTTTCATTTCGGACAAATTGTCGAGATATGAAAATTTAATTTCGAATATGTTTTTGTTTTTCTTTAATCGATTTGTAATTGTTAATTAAGAGCGACTTTGTCGTATTTCATTGTTTGATTTTATTGATTATTTGGCATTTTTTTCATTTTCCCATTTCTTCCGGCCGTTCCGGCCTCTCAGAACTCTGGAACAACATATTCTTTATTTTATATGTTTTCGCTTCACTAATTTTCACACTTTAATAAATATTTAATTTTAATATCCGGGTATCCTCAACAAATGCATTTATATACATTTGATGAGAACGGTACCAAAATTGTGATATTTCATACGGCCTGGTTGCGGAGTAGTTATATTCTCGAATATGATCATAAATAAACTGGTGTATCCCGCATGTATTCGCTTTTTTACCATTGTATCAATGAGACCTAAATAAGCTAGAGACTAACCTGCCTGAATATGTTCTATAAATAATCATATTTTTTTCCTTTTAGTATCAATATTTTATCTCCATAATTCTTATAAAATATTAAACGAATAGATCAGATAAAAATAAAACCTAAATTGGGTCATATAAAAAAGACGCTAAAATAATTATTAATTTATAATAATTAATTTATGATGATTAATTTGTAGTTATTAATTTATAATGATTAATTTATAATGATTAATTTGTAGTTATTAATTTATAATGATTAATTTATAATGATTAAATTATAATGATTAATTTAATTATTAATTTATAATGATTAATTTATAGTTATTAATTTATAATGATTAATTTATAATGATTAATTTATAATGATTAATTTATAGTTATTAATTTATAATGACTAATTTATAATGATTAATTAGATAGTTAATCAATTAAATGAAACAGTTAGCATAATTGGAATGAGGAAGGAATGGAAAACAAAAAATACTTACTTGTATACATTTAGTATTGATAACAACCATGTTACTGGAATAGTCCTCTTCCATCAGAACCGGTACAAAGCACACGGCAAGTGAATTGCTAGACATTCTATTTTCTGATTCATGTAATGAAATGTGCTTTAAATGCTTTAGAACATATCTCAATGTTCCACTCCGAATCAGACTTTCGAGATATTTAATGTCACCACTGTCGTCACAGTTGATTCTACTCTGACTGTAATAAATGTTAAGTTTGGTCTGTTCGAGTCTCATATGATAGGCTGCAGTTTTCAGTACATTTTTTACATCTTCCGGCTCCAACTTCTCTGAGAATTGTGATGTCATGTGCATCCAGGTCTCTGAATAAATACTCGATTTGAGAAAGTTCTGAAATCATAACAAACCTTTTGGTATTAAACAGAATTTCTTTAGCATCTTTTTCAGTAAACAGGCGGTATTATGCATATTTGCCCAAATTTTAATATTGTTCTCTTCAGTCCATTTATCTGTGTTCTGACATAACAAGTAATTCAATAGCAAATTAGAAATCGTACATCTTTCATTATTAATAGATTGAGTTGGTTAATATCTTGATTTCGTCCACTGATCCTGTATATACCATCAACTCTGAGACCGGAATTTTCAATAATATCAACACAAGCTGTAACTATTAATGGTACGTCCTGAAAGATGATCAAGTATTTAAAAACACAGTAAAATTGAAAAACAGCACTAAGAGTAAGAAGAATACAAGTTCAACCCGAAAAAGTGTTTAATAGATTGAATATATACATTATTTATAAATGATGTAAATAATCTAAATTATTAATTCGAACATTTCATTAACGCAGCCACGCAATTTTTCTAAATAAGTCTCAGAAATACTTTTTTTAATGTTCCTCTGATGCAATAAGAAATCAGGTAAAAGCACAATGCTTACAAGGGTTTCTATCAGTGCCATAAAAGCTCTCATTCGCCACCACTTCAACAAAAATCTGACAGCAATAGCCATTATTTGCGCAATTGTGTTAAAAAGAAATTAATTGTAATTGGAAAATATTTATTATCCCAATGATAATTGAGAATGAATAAGTAATATATTAACAAATTTTAAACAGCTATTATTAGTTGATAATAAAAATAAATATTTATTTTAACATTTAAATGAAAAGAAGTTAAAAAATTAAAAAAAGTTTTTTAGGAACCCCGTAAACTTTGGATTTGGCGAAGGTGCCTAAATATTTTATTTTAGAGTTAAGATTTATGTTCCATTTATGTAACTTCAATGGGTTTCAGCGGTTCAGTTTGGTTTTCCAGCTCTGGTTAATACATAAAACCACGAGTTAAGAGTCGAATATTTATGATGAAAATGTTTTATGTTAACACTATCGCACTGGCAAATGTGCCGATAAATGACGGTTTGATAAAACTAATCCTTAAAAGCATCGTGTCTTAACCTAATTTCGTGGAGTATCAAAAAGACGTTTAAAGAATTTCAAAGACAATGTATAATTCAAATTTGTCTTTATCATAAATCTTCTGACTTATTTCGACATGTATAAATTCATAATTAAACACATAAAATAATAAAGAAAATAGTAACAGTATAATTTAATTTTAATAAATATGCCTAAAACATATTTTGTCCAGATATTATTTCCATTGTCAAAATGAGTAAACATGCTGCTTAGAAAATTGTATTTATGATTTTACAGAAAATAAATAAGGGAAATTGAAATTTGGTTAATAATATTTTGTTTATTGAAAGATTATTATTGAAATAATATACACTATAACGAAACCAATAAATAGGGTTCCAATTTTCTTTTTTTGTAGAATCGAGATATATTATCAGATTTTGGTAATGTCCAGGTTAACCAAACTACTAATTAGCGTCTTAAAATCTGGATTCAATTCTTGAAGTACATTAAATGTATCTATTCGCAAGGAAGAAGAATCCATGGAACGTAAAAGTACTGGATTGTTATCAAGGTTTTACTCTATTTAAAAACTAAATCATAGAAGAATCATTATTGATTTGGTGGAAAGATCAATTTAAGTAAAACCTTGAAATTTTTCGAGAACTCATTATTTTTCCCGGGTTTTGTAATACAGCTGAATCCCGAACCGAAACCTTAAAAGACCGTCATAGTTTTCTGATATGAATAAAGAACAACCAAGCCTGTATAAAGTAAAGTTTCTAAACAACAAATCATTTCTTATTCTTGACAGTTATATTATTTTATCTATAATTTCCACAACTCGCTAAATATCCTATACGATATATTTATCATCATAATTTTAAATATATATAAAGACAATATATAGTAAAATATTTTCGAAAAATAATAATAATTATTTATAATAAATAATAATAATAATAATAATAATAATAATAATAATAATAATAATAATAATAATAATTAATCATAAATAATAATTAATCATAATAATAATAAATTATTTTTAATAATAAAAATAATAATAATAATAATAATAATAATAATATTAATAATAATAATAATTAATCATAAATAATAATAATTAAAATAATAATCCCCACTTTTTTGACGCCTGACATAGAGAGAGTTGTCATTTTGATAATAGGTCCGAGTCCAAGCTGTTGTTCTGACAGAAATTACAACTAATAACATTCATATAGAAAAGTATTTTACAAACCTTTAGTTTTTTTCCAATTTTTACCTAAAAATAATATATATGACAACAAAATCTAATAACAGGATAATAATAAAGAAAACTCTTTCAACAAAATGTTACTTAAAAGACACAAAAATCTTGCAGAAATAGAAAATATAAGTGTTTTTTAAGTTTCCGAAAAATGACTACGAATCAACTTACACCCGAATTGTTCACCACTCACCCCCAAAGGATTTCGACATGATAAAATAAGTAAATAAAATCCACACATTATTAATGTAATGGAAGATAGGAACAGATATGTGTCAACAACAAACACAAGCAACAAAATATATTATCTCTACAAAAATATGACATATTATTAGTTTGATATTCTGTTTAGAACATGAAACTAATTAATAATAATAATAATAATAATAATAATAATAATAATAATAATAATAATAATAATAATAATAATAATAATAATAATAATAATAATAATAATAATAATAATAATAATAATAATAATAATAATAATAATAATCATATTATTAATAATAATATAGGTGAACATCAGATAACCAACAAAAATATTTCAAATTTATGAAATATTTCCATGGCAATTGCAATTGTGAAACGAAAACAACAAGTATAATTAGGGTTTCAAATAAAATCACTAGGTAAATATTGGATAAAGTTTTAAAAATATATTTATTTCCAAATGAAACAGGAATAAATGTATTGAATAAAGGAAATACCACTCAGATTGTAAATGTATTTCAAATCTTTTTATTAAGGATCATATCCTATCATATTAATATATTCTTTTTAATGATAGGATAACTGTGGTATAATGGTACCTACCGAGGCCTTAGCAACTAGTTCACGGATTGCATCGTGGCACTCACTCATTGTATATCATTAACTAAATAACTGTACAATGTATTTTTAATGATTGATTATATATGTAGGGTTTCAATTCAACCGGATATGCGGAAGCGGATTAGAATTAGATTACAAATTTGTCCTTGATTAACAAACTAACTGACAAATGAGTGAAACCTAATAATGGTTTATATATGACATTTTTTGAATAATTTCTGTTCCTGTGAAGAAAATGAAGATTTTTAATTTCGAAGATAATTCTCTAAAGTTTCTAAAGTCAATGAATCCATATAATATGAGAAATAATGAATGGCAATAATAAGTCCATTGAAGGTATCACTAATGTCCAACAACTTATTAACAATAGAGAATATTTCCCTACAAATTATATTGAATGAATTTTTTCATTAATTCACTTCATAATAACTGTAAGGAGTTCTAAGACTCCTATTTAAAAATAATATAGTTTAAATGTTATAAATGTGATCAGTTAGATGAAATATCTATTTGTGTTAAATTTATATATTAAAATCGATATTAAATTGTATTAAAGTAATTATATTTATGACCACCGCGTTAGATGTTAAACTGTCGGAAAAAAACGAGAGAATTTAAAATTGTAATTAATAAATAAATGTTGGAAGAAGACAAAATTTAATTGCGTCTAAAAAAAACAATAATATAACATGTAACATTATTATTAATAATATTTCTTCATTCAGTTGCTCATTGCTTTTCAATGCAATTATCAAACGTTACATTTTAACACGAATTATAATATTTGTACATCTTTTTCATAATAATATCGAGATAACTTTGATATTTATTAGAAATAGATCATAATGTATGTAAATAT